>VYXD01001990.1:184226-199041 GCA_013397195.1 Hylia prasina | reverse complement strand
CTCGGCTGCCGGCGAGGCCTCCCCGGGGACAGGGCTCCAGCACGGGCACAGCCCCTGGGGACATTTTCACCTCATGTGCAACACATGTTGGGGCACAAAGAAAAGTCAAGTTGGTCCCTCTCATATGGGTATGTTAATAAAAGCTCACAAAACCTAAATGACCGAACAGCACTGATTTGATTTCATTCTTGAAGTAATGACTCTTTTTGTTTTATTTTTAGAGAATGAGTATTGCAAACAAAAAACGACGTAAGCTAAAGCAGTTCCTGAAAGTCACATGGAAAAGAAGCTTCATGTACGCCTTCAAATCAGTGAAACATGATATTGTGCATAATAGTCTAAGAGAATAAATAAAGTCATAGGGGCAAAAAATAAAACACAAAAAAACCCCAACAGAAACAAAACCACACACCCCCCTCCAAAAAAACCAACCAAACAAACAGAATAAAAGGAAAACAGGATAAAGACTAGAGCTTTATGTAATGTTGGACGCTTGAGGTTACCAGTTTGTGAGTTTTGTCTTTTACTTGATTTTGGAGAAATAAAAAACAAAGCAAGGTATTAGATATACATAGGTCACAGTATAGCCAGCAATGATGATTTATTCATAATGACTACTCAACTGAAATAAAGTATGAAAAATATGAAACTATGGAAATAAAGTATTGATTACAGGGCATTTTCATTTTCCTAAAAAATATTTTTGTATTTTTAAATGACTATAGGACATTTTCATGTTTTAATATGAAACATTTTTGTATCTTAAACAAATACAAATATATACAGAAACTGAATATCTTTTAGTCATAATTATGCATAGATGATCTTGTACTTAATTCAAAAATATTTAAGAGATTTTGGTTAAATTTTGTGCAACTTTGTCTTCATTCAGAAAAAAAGACCTAAAGAGGAAGTATAATAATTTAAAACTGTTCCTAAAAGATGTCTTAGGCAGATAGTTAAAGAATAGTCAATGAATTCCTTAGAAAGGATCTGCCAGATACCTTAGCTCAGTTCTGGATGTGCCCTAATTCATTATTTCTTGTGACTATTCAGGAGTAAGACAAGCAAGATCATTATGCTTTTAGCAAATTTGCAATTGTTTTGTGCATGCATGTCACTGGTAGGTATTTGAACCTTATTGGTTTTTTCCTTAGTAAAGCAGGACGAATAAAATCAGTAGTGGTTCCATCATCTTTTGCAGAATTGGTAATGTTTAGGCAAACGTCAAAAAAGATCTCAGTAAACTTAATCATTGCAGCACAAAGGAATTAATCTCCCATGTCAGTTATGATGGTAATTCAGTCTGGGATACTTCTGTCTCTGGAGCCAGCAACTGTGTAATTGTGAGATGAGAAGAATGGCAAGCAAGGTGGAGGAGCATCAGTCTGGTGTCTAGTACTGCTCACATATGGAAGTTAACAGCTTGGCTGCAATATCTGCACCAAAGGATTATTTTTGTCTTTCAACAAATTGTCCTGGAGATTCAAAAAGAGAAACGATGCAGAAAAATACAGGAAAGACAGTCTAGAGGAGGTCTACACATTAGCTGTGTCACTTCTGAGAAAAACACAGTACTATCTCCTAGATGGCCAAAAGACTGCAAGAGAGGAAAAAAAATAAAAGAAAAAGAAAAAGGAAAAAGAAAAAGAAAAAGAAAAAGAAAAAGAAAAAGAAAAAGAAAAAGAAAAAGAAAAAGAAAAAGAAAAAGAAAAAGAAAAAAAAAGTGCAAATAAAATGTTATTAAAAGCAGTAAGCATTTTAATGAAAAAATTTGAAAACATTAAAAGCACGTTTTTTCAGTGATTCTTGTCCTCATATTATTTATGAGTAATTTAAAGTTTTCTATCTAAATTATAACATCCTTTGAAAAAAAGACTATATCTAATTACTTCTTTTGAAAGATATCTCTCTTTTTCATGTAATCAGAAAAATCTTATAAATCAATTACCTAATTGATTATTATCAAAAATAATATTAACTGGTATTTTTTGGGTGTTATTAACAAAGGGACTTAAAATCAACTGAGATATTAAGTATGCTAAAATTTATGAGTTAATGTAAAAAATAATTCCTTTTATCGCCTTTATAATCACTTATTGTGCATTTGACTTTCTGAATAAATCTATTACCGTAGAACCAACATTCGTGTAAGGATGATGATTACTGTAGCAGTTAGAGTAGCTCAGCAAGATAGCAAATAATTGAAACTTCCATAGTGTGTAAAATGAAATGAGCTTGATTCATTCTATGACCATACAGGAAACAAGGTGTTTTCTCCTCTACAGTGAATATGTTATACATAAAACCATACCACAGATGCAGCCTTTTAGAGGATTCTGACTTTTTTGCCCTGACAAATTTTTATAGCTCCAAAGATCCTAGCATTTTTAAAAATGAGTTATTCCTATGAGAGTGAATATTTTAGAGTATATCTAGAATGGTGATGGTGTGGGAGGCTTGACATTTTTAAGTTTCTACTGACCAGGCAGTAATTTTCAAATAACTTATTAAAAGAATTTAAAGTACTAGATTGAAGGACTGAGAAGTAACCCACCAAAAAAGTTGCTGAAATGTAAGCTTAAATGGGGTGAACATAGGGATAGAAACTCTTTAAGAGCTGTTTCCCCCTAGGATTTAATACTGACTTGCCATATGGTATAAAATATGTGATAGGTCTGCACTTATAAGGAACAGTTCCTACAGGGTGACTTTTCTGGAACTGTCAAAATCTGTGTTTTGATGAATATAACTGGGACAACTTCTTAACATCATATGAAGGTTTAATATAATCTATGGGTGTTTGCTTTACTTCCTCTATTTATTTTATTAAATTTATCTGGCTGGAAGAAGAGACAGATCACAAAGCAAGTTGACACATCAAAACAAAGTTATATGACTACTTTGTGTGAATGATAAGGTATTTCCATACAATTTAAATGTTCTTGCTACTATTTTTGCTCAACACTCACTTATTATGAGCATTCAGATGAAGAAGTGAAATAAATTAAAACTATTCCTTGTTTATATGTGTGTGTGAGCCATAAAGGAGTAGAAGGCATAAACAGAGTAATTGTTTGTATATTCTTGTGATGCTTTTTAGTAATTAAGTACTGCACTCATACTAACAGATATGCTTATAAAAATTCTCATTAACTCTAGTAGGTATTGTTATTGTCTTTTTTATAAGTATGGAAGTGAAGCCAATTAGCTCTAAAAAGTCTTGAAATGTTTACTGAGGATTGCCCTGAAATAAAAATTTAGCCTAGCAGCTTTTAAGAAAATTGGCTTTTGGTGAAAGTTGCCCAACAATGAGTTATTACAAATTTAGCTTTGCTGCTGAGATCTGGATTCTTGATTTCTTTCTTCTTATCAGAGCGTATATTTGCAAGACAAATATAGCATTGCTTAATCACATGTGGTGGGATTTTGGAAAACTATGTTAACTTGATTAACTCTGTTAATTGATCATATTATGAAGAACTGATTCCATTTTGATTTTATTCTGTAAGAATTAGAATATACTCAAGTTCAAATTAAAAGGGGCATTTGCAAAGGAGTAAATCTTAGCATACATCTAAAAGTGCAGTCACGCAGCATCAGTTCACAAAGATAAAATACATCAGGGCATATGCACTTGTGACTGAGACATTTTAGAGTAACACAGATCTGTTTGGATTTTCAGACATAAAACAAGGCCATAAATAAAACTTCTGAAGAAATAGTTGCTGTTAATGAAAGCCAATGTCAATAGCACAGCGTTATTAGTTAGGGGGTGTGTTTTAGTGTCTCTAGTTCTGTCCATGTCACCCTGCAAGAAATAGAGCTATTGAACTATAAAATGTATGGATTGAAATTGCTTTTAAGGACAGCATTAGTGTTACAGAGCCCCAAATACAACTACTGTAAATCCATGTGCACCTTATCAAAAAGAAAAAAAATATCAAGGGAACTATTACATGCATATTTGTTGTTTGTATAGAATTATACCAGTTTTCATGATTGAATTTATCTTTTAAAATTCACTTCTTCAAAAGAATGCTATGGAAAATTTAGAATTATTTTAGCACCCCTGCACAATATTTCTTTTGTGAACTGATCTTTAAAAACTCCATTGAACTCTGCATATTGTGATACAGTAGGCAGATTCAGACATCCTGCATCCTTGCATTGAAGTGACAAAATGGTTTTACCAGTACATTCTAAGATTAGATATCACAATTAAAAATACCTACCATCTATATCTGTGAGAGAGTTTAGAGGAAACCAAGAAGGAAGGCTTTCCTTTATAATCAGTGCAGAAGTCCAGATCTACTGAAACACTGAGTGGAATTACATGTTCTTATGTCAGTATGTAGTTTTGTCTCTTAAAATTAATTGGATTCAACTATTCAAGTCAGAGTATATCTGAGTATGAATACATTAAGAATAGAAATTGAAATTCATTATGTTAATGTATCAATGGTATGTTCACCCTGCTCAGTGCTGTTCCATGCCAGATTTGCTGATTGTAAGTAGCAGTATTTCTGTGTTTTTACAATATTCTCTTTGTCTAACGCACTGCTTTCCCACTCATATGCTTGCTTGCTTCTCCTGAGACAGGCAGGATACCTTTCTGAACCCTCTGCACCATGAAGACTTAAAAAAAAGACTTTTTAGTATGGTATAAGCCAGCAGTGATGATCACAGGATAGTTTCTTTTGGTAAAGGATTTTTTTTGTTTTCCTCTGTAAAACAGACTCTATTCTTTAAATCAATTGCCAAATACGGATGATCAGATATATACTGGAGAGATACCTTCACACTGACAGCTTCATTAATTTCAATTGAGTTACTCTCAGAGATTAATTTGACTCATTAAATCAAAACTAAGTTCTCACTAAAATTAGTTGTAGCCCTCCTGCTTGTCTAAGAGCCTTAAATATCTAAACTATTATTAGATCAGATAAATTAATTAATATGCTTGAAAAAGTGTCAGTCAAAACATGAAGAATTTTTTAAATTTCCACATTTCTTGCTGATTGCAATAGCTCCAGCTGAGCATGATTATCACTGGATTAAAAAAGCAACAACTAAATGGAATGACAGAATTGTAGAATCACTTAGGTTGGCAAAGACCTTCAGGATCATCAAATCCAACTGTACATTTAAAGACAATGATATTAAGGACCCTGTGAGAAGACGATGCAACTGAATATTTTTCCTCAGTATTTTTTAGAGTGACACAAGCCTAACTGTGTATTGTTGGTTTATGATCCAAAACTATTTTTCTTTGGGTTGTAATGAAAAAGGAAAGCATCTAATGGAATTTTAAAAAAGACATGAATGTTAAGAGAAGCACAAAGTGCATTAAGCACTGAGATTACATATTATCATTATTATTATATTAAAGTACTCTACAGAGAAGTAGATGACTTAGAAATTGTATGCATGAGACCAATCAAGTTAATATGTGAGTAATTTGTGTGGAAAATCGGGATGAGGAATTTGGCAGAGAGCAGTGCTATAGAGTTCACATGTGTTTCAAATTTATGCTGTCACTTAGATGCATATTCTTTAAAGCTAGCTTAAAACACTTTTCCTGAGTATAATAAGTACCAGTATGGATGTGTGTCTATTAGCATATACAGAAAAACATATATACAGATGTCTTCATTACAAATAGGTTTTTAAAGAAAGGCAGTATTTTCTATTGGCTTAAAGCAATAGAAGCTTTTTTATCACAGTGTTTTTGCCCTATAATTGATTGCAACAAAATTTGACCAGGACACATTTGTTTGATTTGAACCTGAAATCTAAAGCAAGCTGATGCATTTTCATTAAAATCCATCTATGAAATGCAAACTTCTCCATTCCATTTAAACTGGACTTTTCATCCTTTAGATACTGAGCAGTCTTATTACTTGCTGCAAGTCTCAGTGAGTGAATGTTAGGGACCATGATGGATATTTATTTGACAGTCATATTTTATTCATGACACATAACAGAATGTATGTGGCTAATGGCCAGGAAATAATCACTCTTTTGCTGAATGCATGCATTTAGGTGTTTTATGAAGCTGCTTGAAGTCAGATAATTCCCAAAAGAAAACTGGTAGTTCTGCTGCTGAAATACATTACCTAATTCCAGAGGATAATTCAAAATTTTTTTGCCCATTACTAGCTATGATACTAAGAACTTTGTGAGAAATTATAATCTGATAATCTGCTTCTCTGAGTTACCTGGCAAAAAAAGAAAAAAGGTTTTATAGCTGGTAAAAAAACCCTCAAAGCTACTCACGTGCTTTCAGAAAAGCTTGTTCTGTACTCACACTAATTATGAATTATAAATTGAGACCAAGTGCTTAACAGTGGATCAAACGATGTGTGAAATTATTGAAACTGTTTATACTTATATATTGTTTAATAAATTAGCAGTTGAATAGAGGAAAATACTTCTTCATATACCACCAGTAAAGCATTAGACAACTTTCTTTTTGTGGTGATAACTGTATTTGACTGAGTTAGAGAAAAAAAACAGTAAAAATCTTTAATTGGGTTTTACAACAGAAGTTATTGAAATTTCATAAAACACATTTTCTAGATGTCTGGTTAATATTACTATTATCGTGTTTTGATAATGAAACTAGACTGGTTTAATTATTTTATTATGTCAATTTAAATTTTAGTTAATTGCAAAGTAATCATTGCCTTTATTGTATTTTGTTATTTAAAGAGGTGAACTGAAATACTTGTCTTCTGTTTTAGCTATTTGTATTTTCTTAATCATATTTCTACAAATGAATTTCTACAAATCATATTTCTACAAATGAAGAACCCTCTGAAAACTAGATATATCATCAAGAACTTTAAATAAAGTTTTACACTTGATTAATTTTTAGCTCTCTAAAACATGACTGTTTTAACATTCGGGGGAAATGCAAGTACATAAATAAATGATACACAAAAGCATGCACATAAACAAACACTTAAGGATTACAAAGTGTACTTTCCACTAATTACACACTCAAAGCTATTTAGTCCTCTCCTCTTAAGCATTGGATAATTGGTTTTGAGGAAGGTGAAGACATAGGTTCTGGTAACAGCTAGATAAAGAAAAGTCATATTAGAATATGAAACTTCCTTAAAAAGCTTATTATAAAAGATTGCCAATGACCTTGCTGTAAAAGAAACACCAGTGAAGCCCATGCAGCCTGACTCTGAAAGACATAGAGAGCAGAGAAAAGCAAGGAACACATTTCTGCAGCTGAAGAAAAGGAACAAAGAATAAAGAATTTTGAAGTAAAAAATTACACTCAAATGGATTTTTTGAATTAAGAAAGTAAAGACTGGAAGAATACAAATGTGTGTTACATAAGCAATTGTTAGGTGTAAGTAATCTTACAATCTAAAATAGTTATTTGTTTACATAAAAATAAATTACTGTGTATAAATGTGATCTTCACTTAAGGCCATGAAATTGTGGGCCACACATACATGATGATCTTTGATTATCAGGTATCTTTCAAACCGATATATTAAAAACTTTTCTTAAAAAATCTCAAACACTGTTACAACTGGAAACAAGAGATTGAATTGGCTGCTTCTCAGAGTTATTTTTCCTCAGAAAAATAAGGTTGGATTTTTTTCCCCTGATGCTTAAATAGGAAATTCTAAGATCAAATAAACAACATTTCACTTTTTTTTTTTTTTTAATCTAAAATTGATCCAGGTAGAAAGGGATACATTTACAATTACAGAAGGGTGAAGGAGAATAAAGGAGAGGAAAATGAAATAAAATTATGATTTCTTTTTGTCACTTTTTTGCGGTTTCTGTAATATTAAAAAAAAACCCCTTCCAAATAAATGTTATTCCCTACATTTATTTTGTTTTTACAAATTAAAACTGTAATTTTGCAATTAAATATTGTAATCAAAATTTTCTGTGAGCTTTTATTGAATATGTGCAGGATCTTTGAATATCGTGGCCAAAGTCTGAAACTCATCACTTCACAACTAAGAGAGTATCAAAAGCATTTTTCAAAAATGTGAAACTAAGGGACAAAATTGTGTCTGGAATTTTCTTAGTAGCCTTCAATAGTATTAAAAAGAAACAGTTGGCATTTGCAAGATAGTATTCAAGCAAGTTCAAGGTTACCTTGAATTTAGATTTTATTATTTTTTGTAAGTTGTTTTTATAGTGTAGAAATTTCTGGTAATCTGAAAAGAAATTGCAAAAAAAAATATTTTTAAAAAAGTTTAATTAAAAAACCCCAACTTTTTAAGATATTTTAAAATTTTTCTTATAATTTATTATTAAAAAGGGAAAAAGAGATGCATTTTTAAAAGTAACTTTTCATTTAAAAAAACCCTAGATTTTGAAGAAAAATTCCAACCTATTCTATAGAGTTCTCAGACTGATATTGGAGGGAGATTACTTTTGTTGCTGTGTATTCTACTTTGTTTATTAAAAGCTTAATGCTATAGAGACTAGTGAACTTATTGAACATGTTGACATATTTCCCTGATTTTTATGACATTTTCTACTAGTTCGGTTTTACACTTCCTTTTCCATTTGCTTTTTTTCTGTGGTCCTATTTGTCTTTCCTGTCTAAAAATAAGGAAGACATAACTGGACTGTGCTCCTCCATTCACTGAGAATGTGCAGACTTTAGTGCATTATACTGTGTCTCCAAATATGTTTTCATCCTTTTCCAAGATCTTACTTGCTGGCCTCAGCCATGAGAAATAACATGCCAATTAAACAGGACTAGAGTGGGAGGAGAAGGACTGTATCATTAAGCAGTTGCAAACTAGAGTTTGAATGAATAATATAAAAAGAGATAAAGAAATCCAACTCCATATTCCAGGAGTTGCTCCTAGACTCCTGCATCTAAAGATGGAAGAGGATATTACAAAGCTTGTTTTATTAAAACAACCAATATGTTAATCCTCCAAGCTTTGAATGCATTTCAGAAATATTTACTGGGCCTATGAAGACTGAAATCAAAATTTTTCAAGATACTTCTTTTACTTTTCTTGCTTGTGTTTGATGTTTCTCATCTTGAAGTTAATCTGAGGACCAGAAGGGTGAAGATACACATATTGTCTTTCAGAGTAGTGTGAACACCACTGACCATTGTGTCTATGAAGACCTCTCAGAAGGGTAGGAGGCAAATGATTCAAAACCTGCACTAATAGCAAGGAATGGCAGTCAGAGGCAAGACTGTATGATTCCTCTGGGGGATCAGGGAAGAGGAACTTTTATTTATATTACACATGTATATATGATTATGATTATATATGTCAAATTATATATCATATTCCATGGTTGATAGATTTTATAAGGACTGTCAACTGATTTTCTTTGCATGAAGATATTTGCTATGGCTCACATTTCATACAGTTGTTAATAAGTAAATTAAATTATTGAAGTGTTTAATTGTTGTTTAAATTTGCTTAGTTATGTTATTCTTTAGGAAAAATGCTTTCATATTTCAAGATTTACTTCAGTACTCCCTGCTTTTTCACTGTGTTACTGAAATGAAACTTTCTACAGAACCAGTCTAAACCAGATAATGTAGAATCTTCGTATTGTAATTAGGGATGAATGAAATTCAGAAAGCTTTGGGTTTTGGATAATCTTTGCAAAGTTAAGAAGCTTAGAAAGTGTTTTTATGAAGTTATCTGGCTGAGGTGATGTTTTTGCAAGAAACATATAGCTTCTATCACTATTCAGATACTTTGTATACATTGATTAGTTACTCATTAATAATGAAAGGATTCTCTAAAGTAAAAAATTGTAAAAAGTTATATGAGATAAAATTCAAATATCAAAAACAGTTTGGGAAGGAATTCAGCAAGGTAATATTTCCCATGGTAGGTGTTCCTATTTCGCTGCTTAACATTTGATCTTCTCTTTTCTCCATCTTGAGAATTGAAACAGAAAAGCATTTGTACTATCCTTCTGCACAAGGTGAACTTTAATATTTGCACTGAAATGACAAGTCTCTTTTTCTCTTTCCTTCTTCCAGAAATTGCAAAGATATGACTTAAGTGGATGTGTACATTTGGTGGCAGATAGAGGCTTACCTCATCACCTAAGTTATCCAACCATTTTAATCCTTATAGATCAGACATATTACTGTGCATAGGACTTTGAAGCTGTAGCTATTAACTTCTGGTGTAACAAGACAGGACTCACTATTTGCAATTCCATCTCATCTAGAACTCCTTCTGACAAGAGAAAATAACTGAGGTGCTTAACAGTCCTTCTAATATAGTATACCTGCAATTCATGTTGTAGTGAAACAGAGGTCTCTGACAATCTCTTGAAGACTTTATTTGCTTGCCATTTTCTTTAAAGTATATTTCAAGTTCACTGAATTTGAATACATTATAAATTTAAAAAAGAATTGTGTCTCCTTGTTCATAGTGTTAAAATTTCTAGTTGTAATAAAACTCAATTGCTTTGAATAAAACTCTTTCACTATATCTGATTTATGGACAAAAGCACTGTAGCATGAAAGGTACATTTAGGCATCGTGGGTATTTCTTGCCTAATAACAGTTCATCAGCTTGTACTGCAACACACTTACATGAAAGTCTTTTCTCAGTCTTACAAGGAGATCCAGTGTTTTAGGTTTTTATTTGCATACAGTTAACAGAATAGCAGTGTGAATATATATTTTCTCTCATTTTTGTTTCTGGCAGAAATACTTTTGTCAGGGCTTTTTACCCATGATTAAAGAAACCCAAGTGGATTTTCTCAAAACTGAATAAGCAAGATTGTGGAAGTGTTTGGGTTTGGAGGGGTTTTTTGCTGGTGGTTTTTTTTTTTTTTTTTAGAAAGTCCATGTTTTCTTTTTTTTGCTCTTGAAGCATTCTAAGTACTTTGCTTTATGACCGTGGTTTTAAAGGACAAGAAAAATAAGACAGTGAAAATTTTAAAAGTCAGGTATTGTGGACAGCACTTCTGTGTGCCTTTGTGTGTCTGTGTGAGTTATGGCTTTCTTTTAATACACTTGGTAGAAGACAATGTATGTATAAGAAATTGATGTATAATCGCTAAACCTAGTTTAAACTTATGGTTGATAACATTCTGTACATAATATCTGGAAAAACATCTTTAATTCCACATTGTCTTGCAAGTTCTCAGGTTCTGAGATGAAAAGGAACACCTTCTTGGTTCCTATATGATTTCTTTACTATTGTAAATCACAACCTTCCAGTAAAGTTACAATATTTTGTCTACTCTGTATTATACTCATTTTTTATCAATTGATTAACGTAATATATATTTATGCAGATACTTTTGAACTTCTATTATTTTTTTTTAAATGAATAAAGATCTCAATTAAATCTAAATGATAGCTCACTTTTACATGTTTGACACTTTCATTTAAAAGCAAATTAGAGTTCAGCGATAAATATATATTGCAAATTTTTAGTTTAGAGAATCCTTTCATTATTAAGAAGTAACTACTCAATGTACATGAAGTATCCAAACACTGATAGAAGTTATATGTTTCTTGTAAAAACATCACCCCATCCAGATAACTTCATAAAAATACAACTCTAAATAGGCAAAAGAAAAGTTTGATAAATAAAATAAAATGTCTCAAACACACTAGGAAAAGAGAAGATATATCTAAAGAAATTTTTCAGATTGATTAAGAACTACATGTAGATTAACAGATTTATTAAACTGTGTATAATGAGTCTGACATTTTGGATCTCTTCTGATGACACCTTATTTTTATTATGACTGTGGAGAAATCTTTCCTCTTTGTGACCACTGCTTGCTAGTAACTTAACAATCTGAGGTGAAAGAAAGGCATTTTGTTTAAAGGCAAAAATGAATATTTAGAATTTATAGGTATTTTTGTGTATTTTATGATAACTCTCATTGTGTCCTCTGAAATCATACAGGTCTCTAAAAAATCTAAATAAAAAAATTAACAATGAGTGGAATGAGAAAATGAAATCAGGAGATAGTTTATATAAATTGTTATCTCTGAGATAATATCTCTGAAATAGAATATGCAGCAACAATGCCACATGCAGTTTAAAAACCCCAGTACAAATAGCTGCCAACCTAAAGATGCTTTACTGGTTAAAAAGAAATATAAAATGTTTGATGGAAAAGAGCAAAGAAGGGTAATCTGTTTTCCTTATAGAGATTAAAAAATGGTACAAGAGACAGAATGCAGAAAAAAATATCTGAGACCATGCCCACATGGAATTAGAAAGAAAAACAGTCAGGAGAGACCTGAAAATGAATATTCAATGAAGCACACATACCCATAATAAGTAATAATCATAATAATCATCATCATAGTGATAATGGAAAAAAGCAATAAATGAAAGAAAAAGAAAGAACCAATTAGATTATTATGATTAGGTAGTTACCTAGTTTTATATAAAACTTTTGAATTAGATTCCTTCTTTTTTTCTAAGAATTTGTGTCAATTTGCTCTTTCCCATGGAATCTTTGCCATTGCACCCCAGAAAAGCAAAATTATGAAATAAAATGCACCATAGAATTAATTACTCTGAACCAGTTATAGAAAAATTTTAATCAGTGAAAACTTTAATTTTAGAGTAACTTGATGTGAAAGTGTCTGATGTAGATCCTTAAAGGTGATTTAAAGAGTGGCTGAAGATTTTTGGCTTTGAAGAAAACCACTTATGTAAGTTTATAATTTCCCTCATGATGTTCATGGTATGTTGCAGTATGTCTGCTTATTGAGTGCTTTGTCTTTTCATTATTATTCTTTTAATTTAGGGGAAGTTATAAAGTGAGCTGCAGAAGTAAGGTGAAAGATCAAGAGAATAGGGTCATGTATAACATCGTGGCTCTTAGATTCTAATTGTGTAATAGCTAAACTATGTAACAGTTAAAATAAAACATTATGATATTCTGTACTTCCTTTGCCTACTTTTCTTCACCCTCATTATTTTTTAAAATATGTTATGTGGCCTTGTTCTTATAAAAAGTATTTTCAACCTGCAAATTACACCTTTCTTCTAGAATATTTTGTGCCCCTGCTTCCTGAGATGACAGACATAGCCAATCAGAGAAGAATAGCACTTTGTTTAAGAAAGTGAGGAGAGTGAGGAGAGGTTGTCACAGGACACATTTTATACTGCCTTATATGAGGTAGGATTCAGCATCTGTGCAGTCCAGATTTAACAGTGTAAGAAAACTCATTCCTTTTTATACTTTTCAATATATAAAAATAATTACGTATATAATTTATATTAATTTGCTTTATAGATGTTCCTTTACATATAAAGATTTCCTTAACATATTTAAAATCATAGACATTTGAAAAAACATATTTTAATAATATATTATTGATTATCATCAAAGCATATCTATCTTAACCATATCTTCAGCTAAAGATTAACACCAGTTTTGAAACACATTGCTTTTTAGTTTGTCTGTCAATACTATAGGTTTGTTGCACAAGGTAAGCTCAGCAGTCAGACCCTGTCTGGAATTTGAGTAATACCAGGAAATCCTTAAAAGCTGCGCCTAATCTTTCATACATATTTAAATACTGAAATATTATGTTATGTCTGGGGCTTTAACTTGCATTCACTTCAGTAGATTACATAGTGTCTGGCTGCATAAAAGCCTGAAATCTATTTTAATGCAAAATAAATAATTTTCATTTCAATTAGTAGCTGTAATTCAATTAATTAGTATTAACAAACTAGGTAAAATTATTCTAATTTGGGCATAGACATGTGTAAGCATAACATATAATTATTTTACTGATTTCTTACCATAAATTTATTTTTTTTTCCTGAGCTGACCAATTTTTTTCTTCAACAACTTTATAGAAGCCCCCTTGAGAGACATTAGATGTTTAAAAAGGATATTAGCTGACAACCAACCTGAAAAGTAGAAGACATGATTCCTAATCAGCAGAAATCCTAGTGATTTATTGCTGTTGATTAGTTTGAGATTCTCATTTGTCTTCAAGGACCTGTAAAGCCAGTCAAACGCTTCTGGGAAGTGATAGACTTTTAAAAACTTCAGTAGCTGCTAATCAAGAGCTTACCAATTGATCACTAAACCGCAAGTTCATGAAATCATATGGGATATTTCAACTGCTTTACAACTGAAATACTCTGGACTAGTGCAGTAAAAATATGATTTAAAAACTGTTAAGGAGTACACAGGATGGAGCACCCCTCCTATGAGGAAAGGCTGAGAATAGGGTTTGTTTAGCCTAGAAAAAAGAAGGCTTAAGTGTGACCTAAGTGTCGCCTTTCCATACCTGAAGGGAACTTTCAGAAAAGATGAGGCAAGACTATTTACGAGAGCATGTAGTGACAGGACAAGAGGGAATTGGTTCAGATTGAAAGACAGTAAGTTTAGATTAGATATTAGGGAAAATAATTCATTACTTTTGAGGGTGGTGAGGCACAGGAATAGGTTGCCCGGAGAAGTGAATGTCCCATCACTAGAAATGTTCAAGGCCAGGTCAGATAGAGCTCTGAGCAACTTGGTCTAGTGGAGTGTGTCCCTGTCCATGTCTGGTTGTTTGGAACTAGATGGTCTTTAAGGTTCCTTCCAACCCAAGTCATTCCATGGGTCTATGATTCTAAAGACCATAGTGGGCTCATTGTGAAAGTAAAAAATGTTACCCCTTCATCAAATTATCAGATTACCTCTAAATGAGAGGGACAAAACAGTGGGACAGTGACAAGTGGTAAATAGTGTAATAGCAAGTGCTTACATCTCCCAAAGCAAACTGTTTGATTGGAAGATCTGGATGGGGTTTGTGTTGTTTTTTTTTTTTTTTTTTTTTTTTTCCCCTGAG
>VYXD01001990.1:0-184212 GCA_013397195.1 Hylia prasina | reverse complement strand
AAAAAAAAAATCAATCTATTTCTTTCAGATATGCAAGTCAAAAAACTCCAAGTAAAACATTGGTCACATGGTTAGGTCATAGGAAGACCTCACTATATTTTTCATTCTGCATTTCTAGTTGTTTTTGATATAGCTGTGATTTGCCTCTCCAGCAATCCAGAAAACAGCTTTCTTGTTTTATTTGAAAGCCATAAATGATTATGTATTAAGCATAAACTGAAATATAGCAATACAGTCTTGCTTTTCATCAAAAATTTTCCTAGAGAAGAATATAACAAGTGTAATACTTGTTCTGTTAATCTAAACTGTCTGCATTAATTTATGGTTTTAAAAATGATACTTTCTCTCAATCCAGTCATGATTTTCCGGGTGATATTTCCTTTCAGCCAATTGTTTTTCTCATGTATGGATGCTACTTAGTCTCTCCTTGCATAGAAAGTGCTTCAAAAATCCTCATCACTTATAATTTACATCAGCAGAAAACAACAACAACAACCAAGCACCTAAAAATTTTAACAAGAAAACAGTAGCTATGAGGGAAGGATTTTGTCATTCTTCATTATAAAATATCCTAGGCCTTAGAACATAGGAACATATTTTTTAACCTGAACCTATTGCATGCATATTTAAAAATAGGAATATTTATGTATTTTACTTCATGATTCTAATTAAAATGCCTATATAGTCAGAGACATTAAGTTGTGTATGAAATCTACCCCAATCTATAATAAGGATACACCTCAAATACCAAAAATACTTGGGTCATTTTCAAATAGTACCTTTGGTGTCATACCCCAAACCGTAATGGCTGGTGGGTAATAGAATATCCACAGAATATCCACAGTTCAGTGACAGATACAAAGGAGTGTTTTCTGTTTCATCTGTGAGAGTGTTTCATGTCAGTTTTGGATACCAGGTTGTGTAGGAGGTTAACGGTTATTTTAATGTGCATCCATAAATGAAAATACACTAAATGGGAATGTAATCAGATTTTTTTCTTTATTAAACAAGACAGAGAGAGTTATAGATTAATTTTTATCTTTTAGCTTGAGGATGAAGTGACAAGGATTGTTGAGTCAGTCTCCTATCAAAGAAGCAGTTTTGATCTCTATGCTATCGTACCTTCTACTCCTCCTCCTTCCTTTCTCTTGCCCCAGTTCTGACAGTACATTTTCTTTCTCTTCTTTATACCATTACTGGTTAACTCATCAGCTCAGAAGAATGATGTTCATTGTGTGGGGAGAGGGAGGAGAAAGGTGTTAGTTTGAACTAGTTCATGGAAGAGATCTGTGCTCCAATTTTACAACATAAATGACTGTTATAAGGGCACAGTGAAGTTAGAGGCATAACATGGAGGAAAAGACTGATTTGTTCATTGAAAGGATAACATTACAACAGCATAGCCCAGCATGTAACCAGCTTTTCAGATTATACTCTAGTAAAAACGCTACTTTTTCTTCTAAATACTCACCTTGTGTATATATCCAAAGAAAACAAAGTCTAGAGCACAAATTTATGAAAAATATCTGAGTGAACAGGAGTTGTCTTGCCTGGAGAACAGGCGGCTGCGGGAGTACCTTACCACTCTCTACAACTGCCTGAAAGGAGGCAGCAGAGAGGTGGATGTGGTCTCTTGTCCCAAATAACAGTTGATAGGACCAGAGGAAATGACCTCAAGAAATGTTTAAATTGGATTTTAGGAAAAAAATCCAATGACACCTCTCCTCACTGAAAGGGTCATCAGATGCTGGAAGGGCTGCCCAGGGAAGTGGTGGAGTTATGCCTGAGAATATTTAAAAGATAGGTAGATGTGGTACTTAAGGACATGTTTTAGTGTTGGGCTTGGCACTGCTGGGTTAATAGTTGGGCTCAATGATTTTAGAGGCCATTTGCAAACAAAATGATTCTATGTTTCTATTATCAAATGGTGTGTTTGAACAATGTTGAATGCAGTGTATTATGGAAGAACAAGATAAGCCCTTAGCCAGTGCAAAAATGGAATAACTACATTGAATTAAATCTATGCTGCCATAGATCTGACGGAATGTAATATGATTAATCAACTTGTTAAATACCTTTTGTCCTAAGAGACAGAGGACGAGAAGTTCCAAGAATATTATATTATTTTTATTTTAAAACAGGTTACCACATTTGAGGAAAAAACATGAAGTTATATTTATACTGTAGAACAACCCAGAACAGGGGAGTAAGTTGGTCATGGCATCCCTCCACAGGGGAAAGCTCTGAATGGACTCACCAGTTAGTAGATTTTAAAGCACAATAGTAAGAAATCAGTTCTGTGTCTTTAGGAAGACAGGTTTTGTTACTGCAGCTTCTCACTAAACTACTAAGAGAAATATTGTAATGCTGTCATTTGTTGTTTTATGTCTTGAGTTTCTCTATAACGTTCATTAGTTGGACATAATGACAACATGAAGGACTAACCTCAAGAATGAGGGAAGTCTAAGGTTGCTTTGAATCTAAAATATCTAAAATATGGGGGTTTTGTTTGTTTGTTTGTTTGTTTTTTGTTTGGTTTTTGGTTTTTGGTTTTTGTTTCTTTTTTTTTGAGGTTGTATGTCGACTTTATTCAGCCTTAAGTGTTAATCAGTAATACCAGTAATCTGTGAAAGTAAATGCAGGAAATAAATGGAAATTAGTAGACTAAAGTTGAAAGAAATGCATTTTTTTCAGTTATGGAAAAAGAATATATATTGTAGCAAACTATTCAGGTTACTATTATATGGTCTCCTACAGATGTCAAATCTCCATAAGTGAGACAAGTTTCTGAGAAAGCATATAGTTTGTTACCAGAAGAAAAAGGGCATATAAACGGAGACGTTGGACAAATATATTACTGGAGACTAGGTGCAAGCAGAAATGCATAAACACTGTAAACATAGAAGCTATTTCCTTGTTCCTGTGGTGATACACTTTACAAAGTGCTTTCATTATTGTACGGCAATTCTGTATGACATTTGCTTCTGGAATGCTTTTTCTTGTTCTGCTGATACTTTTCTCTACCTATTTTTTCCCTGTAAATAGCAAAATTTAGAATCCTGACATAATTCAGAGAGCAATGAATTATGCTTACTTTCAGTTTATGGTCCAAGATAGTATTGGAAGATAAAGTTCCCTTTGATAGTATGCAGCCTTTTGCTAGACAGATTCATGTTAAATGCCTATTGCTCGAATGCATTGCACTGTAGTGAAACTAAACAATTTCTTCCATAAGAAATAGGATAGTCATTCTCCTTAACATAAGAGGTTCAGTGACTTCAGACTGTGGTTAGAACACGATATAACCCTGTATGTAAAGAGATCCTGTGAATGTAATACTGCATGTATCAAACAAGTGCTAAAACACAACTGGTACATTTCCACCCATGCACTTAGATAAGAAACAGGTTATGTTGTTCAGTTTATTCCAGGACAGATTACAGACTTGAGCTAATATATATACAATAGCTAATGTCTGTGGTTTCAAACAGGACTCTAACAAACCATCAGCAAGTATGCACTTCCAATGGACCTGGCCTTTGAACATGCGAGTCTAACTACTGTTCAAACAGTCCTCCGGTTCGAGCAGGACCTAGACCTCCAGTTGCTGCAAAGAGCAACTCTGGGCACCAGGACCAAAAATAATTTCAACTGTCCGGGGAACTCCCTGGACTGGATTGGATTACTGCAGAACAGGTACTTTGAATCACAGCCATGCACTTGAGTATCCAAAGATCTTTTGATTCTATCATGTGACCCAACAAAGAACTTAGGCTGTGCTTCTTAAAAAACTGTCATAAACACTGCTGTTAGTAAATAGCATTTGGAAAATATAAATATGTGTAGATATAGCAGAGGCCACCTGCATCTAGAAAAATAGAATTACTTTAAGCAGCTTTTAACACCAGCTTGTTTTGAACTTAAACCTTAAGAACACCAATCTATAATAGTTTTCTAAGCATTTTTTTGCCCAGTGCTCCTGTAAAAATAGAGTTTCCATTTTTTTTACATAACAGAGGGTTCATGCTAACTGAATCTTTTGTGCAAGGCCCTACTTATGACCTGTTCTGTTTGTTATCAACTGCTTCTGAGAGCTCACAGTGTGAACCAGAATTTGGTATCTGCTGCCTTTTCTGATGATGCATAATTTAATCTTGGGATTACAACGAAGGTCTTGAAAATATGAGCATGGGTTGAAAGCAGAAGCCCCAGATCAATAAAAATTCACTGATAGTCGATTAGTGATCACTGAGAGAACATAGCCTTGAGAGCTCAGTGAAGACAGGTTTTGCTTTAAGAAAAGGAGCAGCAGCCAAGCAATGTTTAAAAGAGCACAGCAGCTGCATGCCATGGCCTGGGAAAACAATCCTGTGTCAGTGCTGCAGAGTGAAAAGTCTAGAGGGAGGGGAGGCCATGGGCTAGCAATTCTCTAGAAACATGACTGTCTTACAAAAGGAAAAGATACCAGATTTGAAGACCTGGGTGAGAGAAAAAAAAATCCAACCACTGCATTTCTGCCTTCTCTTATCAGCCATCTCTGTAAGCTGACCAGCCTGATAGCTAAGATTTTATAAAGGACTAGCTCTACACATTGTTGCATACTCACAGCTAATATAGGATTGTACAATATCCCCAGGAAAATACATCTGACACCCCCACCACTGAAAAGCCCAGGGTGAAGAACAAGCAATGGGCTGCCAGTGGATCCACAGGTGTTTAATATCTTCTGCTTGATCTCACTCTTTCCCTGTCCTCCTGCCTTTTTCTACTTGTTTCTATCTCTCCACCTCACATTTACTTTTTTAAAAAAATTGTATTAGTGATGTCTGCATATGGTCTCATCTGCACCATAATTTGGGCAGAAGAATCTTTCACTAATCTGACCATAAAAGCAGTGTCACTTTGAAGAAGTTATCACCTTTATGTTCCAGGCTGACATGTTGGCTGCCACTGGACTAGCCTGTAGCCACATCATTAGTAACCTCTGCTTTAGCTCCATAGAATTTCATTCCCTTTTCTGAGGTAATTTTCACAAAAGAATCTGTTGATTCTAATCCATCAGGTACTGGATATTGTGGACATTATTATTTGCTTAATATCTTAATGATTTGGCATAGTATCCATATTAACTTTGACTATCCTTCACTAAATCTGTATTCTTAAAGACATCTAACATCATAACACCTATCTTTATGTGTATCACTTAAGGAACTGGTTTTGCTTTCAGTGATTAGTGAAAACAATGTCAAAACTATTAATAATTTTCTGTGTCCAAACTCTGCACCTATTACAGTCTCTATTATCTGTACAATCTGCATGTTGCTTTTTTTCTCTAGCAGCCCTTATGTTCTGTGACAAACTATGTAATTGACATCTTTTTATTACATATTATATAGTAGACCTCAGCTGAAGCTATTATGAAGAATAAAATGTGAAGTAAATAACACAATCACAGACATGTCTTTACATAGTATTACCCAGGAGGAAGTCACAAGAAAAAGTTTTAGTGCATGAATTTCCAACCAATTTGTAGCTAACATCAAGAAAAATATGCTATCTTGCCAACTTCTATTACTACGTATGCTTTATAAAGCACTGAAGGAAAATGTAGCCCAGATAAATATATTAAAACGAATGTGCTTATCAATAAAAGAAAGACTATTCTGCATCATGTAAGTTGCAATAACAGCTTCTTTTCAAGTACTTTCTTTGTTAAAAAGGATACATTAACCATTTGCCAAAGTTGAATTTAGTACACAATTCCTGAGTCTTTGTTAATTTTTTTTTTAAATAATTCAATTGGCAAAAAAATAAACACATTTCTGAAGTACCAGGGAAAGAGGACATTGCCAGCTTTTATTGTACTGAAAAAACTCTGTTAGGTGTTTTATATTAACAAAGACAACCTTTTAGCAATCTAACAACTAAGAATAAATTCCTCCCCTTTCTTTACCTCAGAAATACTGAAACACCATATTCAAAAAGCTTTAATCTTTATTTTTGTGTTTCTTATTTTCTAAAGCTCACTGCCATTATTGGTAGGAACTTCATTTGTCAGGTGAAATATAAGCAGTTAAATTGTGTTTCTTTTCAATGCAAGAGTAACCTTAAAATGTCGTCTGAGGTATTCTGGAAATATGTTCTACAGTAAGCTCAAATTTAGTAATATAAATTATATTATTATATAATACACTCTATAATATATCTTTCACCAGCCCAGTCAGATATGAGGCAGATTTACACACCTTATTTTATACTCCTAGTGAACATACTGAGTCTAGGCACGTTCCCACCTGGAGTTCTGGACGTACAGAAGAGAAAAGTACATCCAGATGTGGGGGGTGAGAGTGGATTTTTATGATCTGTATAGTTTTTCCAGCATGGGATTATTTATTCTTTTGGAGAAAAAACAAACAAACAAACAAAAACCACAACAAAACAAACAAACAAATAAACAAACAAAATAAACAAACCAAAAAAACCCAGCTCTGATAAAATTCTGGAAAAAGAATGAAGGTTGGTGAATTGCTGCTGAATCAGAGAAAGCTGCTTCAAGCATATATATAAAATAAATCTTAAGACTCTTCGCTTGAGCTATATATACTATACATCCAGCTTATGCAGAGGGAAGGGACATAGTTTTGTCTGTTCATTTCAGTCTTAATAATTTTATATTGCAATCTTTTCTCTTTATGTTCTGCATTAGCAGAAAGAACAGAAAGAAATCTGTCTGAGTGATAGGAACCTAGCATTTTGATGTCCGCAAGGCAAAAATCAATGGAATTGGTCCTTGGGATGCCTGACTTGTCTTTATCAGTGAGCAATTTCATTAAAACAAGCAGTTGGTGACGAAAATTATTTATTCATAACTTTTTGTGATCACTCACCCAAATTAAGATCTGGATATCTTTTGTTGATTTAGAAAAAGATCTGCCCACAAAGATTTTTTCACAGATTGGGGATCATGCATTTTTAGAGACATCTACTAATGTCTGTTGGGAAGAAAAAAGTTTACATTAAAGGGGTATGGAAGAGTTAATAACAGTGGAGATGGTTCAGGAACCTCTGATTTGCTAACCACTGCTGTGTAAGGGTCCAAAGCATTTCACAGGAGAGAAGGTGCACTGTGTCAAATAACACATCTCCTGTCTTCAATGGGAGACACAGTCCCTGCAGGATTGACAAATTATCGTCCTGAGAGATAAAAATAACTGAAATGACTGTCCGAGTTAGAGCAGACAAAAAAAGGATGAATACATGAGATATGCTTGTCTAATAGGGTACCTAAATTGCTTAAATTTATAACAGCAATTCTTCCACAGCACCAGAATAGTAGAGGTGAGGAAGGCAGACTGCTGCTTGCAGGAGATTTCACAGAATAACGAGTAAGTGATTTTTTTTTTTTTTAATGCTGTTCTAAGATGTGATCTGTTCACTTCTCAAGTGAAAATGCAACCCTAATTACTCTCCCTTACTTTTAGTAGCAATCTCACCATGTCTTGATTATGGGCAATATCATTGTACTAAGTCATAGTAGCCAGCTTGTTAGCAGCTGTACTGAATAAAGTACTTAACAAGTAATCTGTAATCAATTATTTCCACCTGTAACATTACTTTACAAATATAAGGTATATAATTACTTAGGTATACATAAGGTATATAATTACATAAGGTATATAATTACTTATATACCTGTAACATTACTTTACAAATCCAGCAATCATCAGCTGGCAGTGGATTGGTTTCTTAGGAGAACTTTGAAAAGCCTGTAGACCAGCTTTTAACCTCTATTAAGCCAGTGTGATTTTTTTCTATAATATTTATTGGGTTGTAGAACTCATAAAATCAAGGCCTATGTGAGCCAGATCTGTGTTTTATTTATGCTGAAAAATTCTGCTGCTGTTAACGAAGTTTCAAACTTAAAACAATGTGATATTTCAATATTTAATAATGATTGTAAAATACTTTGAAAACCACTAGGAACAAATTGTTATAATGTTGGTATAGATATTTATGATGAAAAAAAATTTCTTTCAGAAATTTAGTTTCATCTCAATCAAAATAATTAATGAAAATTCCATATGTTAAGAGAAAATGTAGAAACTGATGTAAAGTTTAGTAGCAAAACAGAATCCATCAAAAATATAAAAAAGCAACTTATATCAATTCATTTATGTTGTTCATTTTGACAATTTGATTTCAAACTACTTTACATATTGGCTTGTCCAGCCATATTGTCTATATCTTCTTTTATTGAGAGAGGTTGTCTGTAGGGCTAATTTGGCTACTTTGATTGTGAGGTTACTGATGAGACAGAACTGAGTGATACCAATTTGTACAATTTACCAGAGTCAGAAAGGTTGAAACCAGGGCTGTGATTGCACAGCTGTGAACTGGCCTTATTAGCAAAATGGAACAAAAGAACAATGAAGAAAATGGAGTCACTCTATCTCCTAGCTCTCCTGAATCTGCTCTTTAAAGTATATAACATCTGAAGACATTAATATAGATCTCAGCAGCTATCTATAATTACTTTTGTAGTATTCACATAAAAGCAACACTGCTCTCACTTCTTCCCTACTGAATATAATCTAGTTTCCCTTTTCTCTCCACCCCCCCATACATCTCTCTCTCCCCACAGCAGGCAGAGTCCAGCTGTGCATATGTTCTCTGGAACCATTTGCTCATGATTCTGTAAGGCAAGAGCAGCAACATCCTCATCTCATGAGGCAACTGCTGCAAATTGCATACCAAAGCTGAATAAGAACTAAATGTATCAATGCAATGAGGCAGATAATGTACTTATTGGTATAAGTAAAGGGGAAAGGGACCAACGGGTCCTTGGTGGCTTTTTACTCACCTGCTTTACTCCCCTCCCATAGTTCAAAATGGGATTAGGTGGCGCAGGGTTACACATAATTCAGTTATTCTAGACCCATTTAGCACTGGGATGTGTCCACACTGTGGTCTCAAAGTATGGAATGACATGACAGTCTGAGCTTCAGAAAAACACTTGTATGTTTTAATGAGACAGACAGTACAGACATAAAGACATGAAGAGCTTGCATACATGTCCACAGAAAGAAGAAATTCTCATCCAGATTAATGTCATGATAGAAACAAGGAACACAAAAGCTTGCTGAGCAGTAATGAGATTGTATTGGGCTGTTACTACTGAACAAATTCATGTGTCTTTGTGTTTTAACATTGTAATATAATTCAACTTGTTTTGTTGCACTAGTGACAATGGGGATTATGCTGAACCCTTGCCAATATGTTCATAATAACTGGCTGCTCTGATTCAGAAGGGACCTAAATTGTTCCTGTAATTTTCTGTCCCCAAGGATCACCCATTTCAATGTATCTTCTTCAAACAGTTTCTTTTTGTTACACAACTTGTAGAAATTTCCTTTATTTAAGACCTTTATCCTTTATATGATCGAAACTCTTTGACAATGACAGCACATCTTAGACACATAAGGACAGACTGTTATCTCATTTTCCCAGGTAATATAATTAAAAATAAATATTTTTCTATGGTCTCCTCTGTCAGCAATACAAATAGAAAAAAAAAAAAAAAAGAGAAAAAAAAATAAGGGAGGTTTAATCTTTTTTGTTCTTTGTCCAGAAAAAAATTGTCCCACAAGCAATTCCAGCCCCATTCTAAAGTTACAAACCTGTGAACTGTCAGGGTGATGGGGAAAAGCTCTGCTAGAGGTGGGAAGTCAGGATCATAAAACAGGTAATGTTATAGAAGTGCTGTCATGCCTGAGGTGCTGTGCTGCTGTGCATGCTGCAAGTGTTGGAGGTTGATTGAGGCCATGAGACCAAGAACATCTCTGTGACAACCTCTGTCCTTAGTGCATGTGACCACCTGTTTCAAAGTCATGGAGCTAAGTATAGCTTCAGTCATAAGTACTGCAGTATTTCTTCCACTTCTTTTCCTTTTTCTCTTGTCAGTTCTGTTTTTTGCTCCTTCCACTGCTCTCTCATCCAAATAGAAAGTACAACTTTATTAGCTAACAGTTTTTCTTGTGTATTCTTTACCATTTTCCACCTATAGTAGCTAAAATTCAAAAGTCCTAATACCTTTATTTTTAGATCAAAATGGAGGAAAAAAAAAACCTATTTACATTTATTAGTTACAAAACCATTCTCCTTTTTTGAGATTATTCTGATTATTTTCTCAATCAAAATACTGCTTGGATCAAAAATGAGTAGTGAAATTTCATTTTCCAATGAAGGAGTTTTTGGTTTCCAAACAGTTCAAGTTTCAAAATAATATATTTTTGTTCTCAGCTACATGCTGAGCAACTTCTTGGAAACACAGGCAACATTTTTAACAGCAAGTTAATTTTTCTGAAATATTGTATGCACCTTACATAGGGTAGACCTTGCCATAAAGCCAGTGTTTTCAGTGCAACATGGAATTTACAGATTTTGCATTTATTATTTACAGAATAATATACTCTGTAGTCTTTTGTTTTTCACCCATATATGGCTCTTCTTGTTTTCTTTTAAAATTCTGTGTATAACAAAGTATTTATTATTTACTTGTTTTACATTTCAGTAATGTTTTTGAAGTGCAGGAGATTTTAAAAAATGAAATTGCTTCACATGCTAAGTGCTGTAAGTTAATTAATATTTTCAAATTCACCAACATAATATATGTCTTGGATAAACTGTTTGCAAAGAATGGCATGTTGATATTGCTTTTTGGTTTACAGACCATATAACACTTATTTTAACAATGGCAGAGCTAAATTAAGTACAAAACTGCCACTGTGAATTCTCTTTGTAATATCAGTTTCATTATTTTTAAGACCATGGTTGGTCTACTAGTTTCTTACACATATTATAATCAGTAAAACTCCCACCAATAACTTCAGTTACAGACTTTCAATGCTTTGTGCCTTTGGCTGAGGAAGCCTGATAGTTAAGCAAACTCAAATAGTCAGCTAGACTGTGATGTGAGAGTTGGTCCAGTAAAAGCAGTAATTACAGGAACAAACCATACTCTTCATGTAGAATCTCTTATTTTTCCTGACATTGCTGCTGCTGCTATTTTGAGGGAAATTTACATATTCAAACTTCTTATTTCTATGAGAGAATTTCCTTGAACAAAATGTAATTAAACATTAAAATTATTATAATCAAATGTTTGCCTAATCACCAAATGAATTGGTATTTTTGATTCAAATTTATAAATCTATAAAACACTTAAAATGAAATTTTTTTCCTATAGTTTCTTTATACCTTTATATAAGTCATGTTTGAAACTTCACATACACAAGGATGAGTCTTTCTTTAGAAACACAGTACAAATTTAAATAAACCTCTACATTTTCTGATGAATATGGACAAAAAAGTTGCAATCACAAATTAGTAAGGTTCCCTCTGAAACTTAAACCAAAACCCCCAACTACATGGAAAGTGATGACTAGTGTTCTATTTCCAGCTGCTCACTGTATTTCTGGTAGCAGTCTATCAGAAACACTTATCAGTATTATAAAGCTGTAGTGTACATAATTAGACTCTTAATCAGTCCTTAGTGATACAATATGCAGTGTCTACCATTTCTAGCTCTATGCTCATGTGGCAGAAAGAAATATCTCTGTAACTACTGTATGCTCTGATGGAGGTCATAATTGGTTTGGAATCCTTCTCCAACTTCATTTCACTAACAATCTTTCACTAGACTTCATTTAATCCTAAGGATACTAGAAGCATGCTGAATTTATAACTTCTCTGACATAAAAAATAACCATTTCTCAGTCTGATATTTGGAATTCAACCATGATTCATTAAAGGTAAATGAGAAAGCTTATTTTTATATTTAAGTTCTTCTGTTATGACTTCTGCAGCAGGTAGGATTGTGAAGAAGATTCAGAGCCGAGTAAATATCAGCTGGTTGCATGTTCTGCATGCCCACTATGCAGTCAGTGGTAAAGGTACAGTCTGATTAGCACTACCCTACTGTATGGCTTCCAACAGTCAAAGAAACAAGGTGGCACAATAAGAAGAAATAGATGTTCAAATATTCCTTTTAAACCTTGTAGGTCCTCCTCCTCTGAAGTCACCAGGAAATTCTTACCAACTCAGAAAAGTGAAAAATCCTGAGTGCTTCCAGTCTGCACATGCTGTACCTCATACTGTATAAAATTTGCCCGAGTCAGCTGAATGTTCTCTCCTTAGCGTCTGTGGAGCATCTGTGGAGCAGAGCAGCATTGTACAGGTTTGAATACTAGATGCACAACTTGCCTTGAAGGTCCACATACTCTCCCAGAGCATCTGTGTAATGCAGAATGTGATTAGACCCTAATTTACATTATTCTCTTCACTTGATGTATTGTATTTCAGGAACTCATTATTCTTTATCCTCTTCCTTTCTTCCCTGAATACATTCCATTTCATCTTCTAGTGAGACATCTGTGCTTAATTAATTACTGCAGACCTAATAAAAAGAGTCTGTAGACAATTTAATATTTTTGTGTTCAATAGATCCAATGTACACCAAGATAATTTGCCTCAGAGAAAGCAAGACTTTCACTGCTTCGGCCATAAATACATATATCAGCATTTTATATTCTGTTGCATAATGTTAATGTGCACTGACATGTGGAGGAACTCCAGATAAGCAATGCTTGGTAGTGACAACTAATGACAATTGGGCTTCAGGGGTTTTTTGTTTGGTTTGTCCTTTTCCCTTCCTCTGACAAATAGAGTAGTCTTTTTTGATTAATTTGCAATTAGTAGCAATGTTAACTGCAAAACCCAGGCTTTATGAAATGGAGTTTCATAAACCCAGTTGGACTTTTCTGTGAGATTCTGAAGCAAGTATAAACAATTTTATGGTTACATATTTGTAACACTTTAAATAGGAGCAATGGTTCCTTCCCCTTTGTCTTGGCCAAATATAAAATAGCAATAACTAATAAATTTGTTTATACCTTTTTTTTTGGTTGGTTTTTTTTTTTTTAATTTGACATTTACCTCTTTCTTCTCAAAGTCCGTTTTGCCATCCTGAAAAAAAAAACTTTTTTGGCCCTCACCTAACCAAAAAAAAAAAAAAAAAAAAAAAGGAGAAAAAATGGAAAGCAAGAAAACAAAAACATGCCTTATGATAAAACTCTCTGAGCAGCATTGAAAAAGTGAAGTTCTGATTTTGAACTGTTTTTCCATAGGACTTGTGTTTGGCCTTAGGCTTAGGATCAGACCAAAAAATAAAATTCAAAAGACAAAGTAAGTTTTTTGGGGATCTAATATATATTAAGCATGTAAATAGACAGTAGATGGCCATGTTAATCAGCCACTTTGGTGTCCTAAAATCACACAAATGTCCTCTAGATGGGACATCTAATTTTTACTGTGTCTTTGGTTTTGTAGATGCCTCAGATAAAAATAAACTGTAGATGTCTCAGATAGCAGCATGTCAAATGTTGTCACTAAGAATTTAAGATTAAGCAAAATTTCAGCCCAGATATTTAATCACGAGACTGATCTTTGTGAAAGATTGAACTTGTTTGTGACAATTAGCTTAATATAATAAAACTCTCTTCCATTAGTGTTATTTACTATCTTTTATTATTATTCTCATTTCTAAGCCCAGATAGATTCTGGAAGAAAGATACTTTTTCACCTAAATTTTGAGAAATTTAATCAAATCATATTTATCTAGCAGGCTGGTATTCAGCCAGGTCTATTGTTTTGTGCAAAAATAGGACCATTATCATGGCTATTGTTTAAAATACAGAGAAGAAAATGGCACCTTTTATGCGTGGTTGCAGTAAAAGGTTAAATGAATTTCTTTGCATTCAGCTCTCCAGAATTATTTACATACTCTCCCAATTAGCAGGAATTAAAGCACAGGATTCTGTCCTCCTGTTTAATTATATTTATTATGAGCTAGCTGTTCTTTCTCTCACAAACATATATTGACATGTACCCTTCCTCTGAGAACTCTCTTAAAGGTAATCTATTCTTACATATTGGGAAAGATTCTGTGTCCATGTTCCAAAATCAAAGACTGTTTCTTTTCAAATTTTGAGGGAAATGAAGCAGTTATTTGCCCTCAAGACAAGATTCTCAGTTGCAGATTCTAAGCAGAATGAGGCAGCCTTTTTAAGGACTAATCAAAATATTTCACCAAAAATCTAAATCACAGAGCAACTTATTTCCACATTTCTGCATGTAAGACTTGGAATAAAATGCTTTTCAAAATTTACTTCTGTTAGTGTGTCTTTCCTGTTTACTTGTTAAGCTGTTTGAATACAGTTTTCTTTGCTGTTTATCTAGAAAGTGCAATATACAGCAAAGTTGTGCTTACTTTGGACTGCTAGACACTTCTCTAATATAAATGCAAATAATAATATTAGAACTAAGAACCCCAAGGAGGTGGTGTGTAATCCAATGCTTTAAAGTCAAGTAGTGCTTCTCAAAGTCTTTCCTGAGGAGAATGCTATTCCATTTTAAATGTGCAACTTGCCTTTATTGAAATCTAATTTTCATCCAAGAATTCTTTGTAGAAAAATAGGAAACCTCAGAATGTACAAGGCAAGAATTAACCACTTCCCAAAGGAAAAAGAAAAACGAACAACTGAACACACAAACAAACAATCAATAAAAACCCATGTAAGCATTTTAACAGTTATATTATCCTCTGTATAATCAAGTACTTTGGAGTAAGCTCAAAAAATACATTTCATCAATAAAACAATTTGGCCAAACGAGCATCCAGCTACTTAGGTAACCACAGTAAGAAAAACCCTCACCTCAGTACAGTCCACAGAAAGAGAACTTCTCTTTCAATACTTATAAGAAGAGAGAAAAAACTAGCCAGTTTGATAAGAAGACATGAAGAGACATTTTTCTGCACTGCCAAACATTAATCACCTTCCATCACTTCAGACAAGTTGTCTCTTTCTTAGGAAGTTTTCAGAGATCTGGAATCTCATACCTCAATACTTCAAAAGCTTGACCTCTTAATCTGAGAAACTTGACTCATCTCATCTCACCAGAGGATCCAAAGAGGTAAAGGAAGAAAACTGAGAACTGAATCCAGTGATGGACTAGACTTGTAAGTATTACATGCATTAGAAATGGACAGCTATTATGCTTCTGAAAGGAAGGCATTAAGAATTTAGGCAGTGGGCACAAATAAAAAATATTTTGTTCGTAGACACCCTCCACAATTCAATCTCCCCAAAACTCCTGTCAATAAAGATAGGACCCTGTTTATTTTTACATGTGGTGATTTTAGTATTTAAAATTACTTAAAGTAAAAGTACAGAAAAGTTAAATATAATAAGGCAAATAATATCATATAAATACTATCTGTTTAAAGAATCTTTTCCCAATTAATCTGATGCTGCAACTCCCGATAACATTCATAACAGACTCAATCCAATACTATTCCTAAATAATATTAATTGGAGTTTTAAAGGAGTTCAAAAGGTGATAACCTTGGACATTACTTCAGGACATGATTAATAAAACAGCTGAATTACTGAGGTGTTTTCAATTGATATTGCAAGAGTTAAGCTTAAAATTTGTCATGAGAAGTACTGTCCTTTATTGTTAAGCACTTCATTAAGAATTCCACTTTAAATGTCAAGTGTGACATCACAAAACCTGCTAAAATTTGCTGTTTTAAAAAGCTTTGAAGGCATGAATGAAATAGCTTTCAATGTTCCTGTGAGACAGAGAGGATAAATTCATTTTTATATGAATTTAAGCAAAATAGTTTCTTCAGGACCCCTAAAAAGGTGAATAGGAGAGGAATGAAGAATCAGTTGTTCCTGAATTTTCCCTTTGTAGTTCATCTACACAAAACTTTTCCCTCCGATGTTATAGGGCAATGTCAAACAACATGGAGATATCACAGTGTCTATACAGCCCCCAGAAGTTTTGAAATACTTGAAAAATTATAAAAGTAATATGTACAATTTTACAATTCAACTATTCAACAAGAAAGCACACTATTAATAAAAAATAGCATTTTAACAATTAATAGAAGTAAAATAGTAGAAAAATAGGAGAAAAATAGTAAAAAAATAGAAGTAAAATAATAAAAATAGAGCTGTTTTTACCAACCTTAACATCAACAACTATAACTCATTATTAATCTTATTTATACTGCGCAGAATGAATTAACTTAGTGTTTCAGTTGTTTATCTGAACAGGTATGTAAACCAACAACCTACAGTTGTGCCTTAGATTGCTAACTGCTAATTGATCTCTTAACCTTCCTCAATGTCATTTAAGCCCTTTAGTCCCCCTCAGAAAATCTTTTTCACAAAGAAACAGTGGTTACAAGGCATCTACTACACTACCATACCTCAGGAAGGGTGTGGTCACGGAAATAAAGGGTCAGTCTTTGCACACCACTTAAGCTCCTCAGAAGGGGCATGTGGAAAAGTTTGGTTTTGTAGTGAAGATAGAATTTAGAACTTCTCCACTGTATCTTCTCTCACTCCTTACTCCTTCTAACGCCTGTTCTATACAGTCATCTGCAGGATGTAACATCTGTTGAATTTGTGGTTAGTCTCCAAGACGGAAAAAACTGACAGGACAGTGAAAAAGTAACATCATGGATTTGACTCAGGAATCTCTTAAAATAGTAATTAAATGCAAGCTCATTTTTAATGTAAAATGAAGTAGTTTAGTAATTTTTTTTAATAATTTTCAAATTGTTGTATTCTTCTCCCATTACCTTATGTAATGGAGTCCAGATAAATAAGATAGATTACTTTAAATACCATTCAAAAGTAATGTGCCTTAAGTGTTCCTTAACTAAATAGCGTGTTTTGATCCAACAAAATCTGTCCAAATGTAATTCCAAATGCTTCTGTACAGGCATAAAATTTCCTTAATCAGAAAAAAATCATGTGTGAAAGGGAGATTAGTGATAAATCTGTCATTTTTCTCTGTCATGTCTTTCTTTATGAACCATATTTTTTGAAGTTGATTTCCCTACAACATCCCATTGCATATTTATATGACAGAGAACTTTTGCATATGCTGTTTCCAAGAATATTTTTCAAACTGTGTTACTATATTCTAACCAGTGGAGACTGGGAATGACCTGGAAATGTCAAACATATTTTTAAGCCTGGAATGAGTGAGTATTAGCTTTCAAGATGTCAAGAAGTCAGGAATAGTAGAATTTGGTTTGGCCTCTCTCTCTCAGTTCTCCCCTTGCCAGACTGGTTAGGCCAAACTATAAAACAGTGTGACCTAAAATCTTGCTGTCTCATAAGTGGAACCATCAAACCTGAACTGAATCAATGGTCAGACACAATAGATACTACATTTCGTTTTTAAAGCATAACTGGAGATATGCTATTCAAGGTTAAATAAAAGCATCAGAAACCAAACAAGACAGGGAACAGTGTTCTACTAAACAAACTTGCAGCTATACAGTGGACTGAGATGGTGCACACAGGGAGTTATTGCCTCTAAATTGACACATAGAACTAACAGCATGTCTAAATGTTATGAAACAGTAAATATTTTATAATTTTAAATTAAAAAGCCCAATGCCAAAAAGCATTTTCATTGATTAGAGTGGCTAACAGTTTAAAGTTTTAAAAGCATTCCTGTTATGAATTTATACTTATTTGTTGACCACCATGTTGTGATTTAACAAAAATCTGTGTTTTACATTCCAGGCAATTACATTCTGAACCAGATATACCACCATCAATTTTTGGCTTTCACTTGGTAAACAAAGTCAGGATTTTTTGTGAAGAAAAGCCATGGGGGTTTTGTCTAACATTCCTGAAAGTAGTAAATACACACATACATACACACATACATACATACATACATACACACATAAATAGAACTTTTTTAAACAAAGAAAAGAAAAAACAACAACAAAAAAAAACACCTGAAGAGCTTTTATGCAAAAACTTATCTTAATGAAATTTACTTTCAAGCAGAAATCAAGTTAAGAATATGCCAGTCACAGAGATGAAGTTTAAGTAAAAGAAGGCCGTAATAAGTATTTTTCAATATTAAGTATATCTCTCTAATCAGTTGCAAGAACATTCATGATATGTAAAAAGATTTAGTTTCCTTAGTTTAAAAGAAGTTTTACTCCCTTAAGGATATAAATTTAGAAGCTAAATTATATAATAAACTATATAGTTCTATAATTCTGGACAAGCATGCTCTATTGAGAATTTGTTATTTCATTCCATGATCAAAATATTTTATTATTGATACCAAAAAGGGAAAGTCTAATAATGAAATAGGGTTGATGCAAAATGAACATCATAATTTTAATTTGCTTCATTCATGTGGGAGGTGTTCAAATAGTAGGATGGAGAGATCTGCCTAATCATCTTAGTATATCAAACTATGGTATGTTGAAGAACTAGGACAATTATACCAATTTCAAGAGGAAAAAATAAACCTTTACCAGACCATGTTCATTTTTAAAAGAATCTGTTATAGCAGGTCCTGTATACTTATTGAATTATTTAATGTAAATTAATAGAATTTTAGTTTCAAAGTTTTAAAGTTTCTCTCCTTCTTAGATAGAATCTGCACAACAAATTCAAGAAAGTATTAATATTATTATTCCTTCCATTGTTATGAACTTTTGTTCATTTAGATCTAATGCTTATAAATGTACATGAATATCTCTCAGATGCAAACCACACCAATGTCATATCTTCTTTAATTGGTAGGAAATAAGCTATTTCATGCCTCACTGATTTATAGAAACACCACACACAAATAAATATTAATACAGATGTAACAAAAATAGCTGGAATACCATACCATAAGTCACCATGCTGTACCAAAGCTCCTCTTTCTTTCTTCCTACTCAGTTCCAAACTTACTGGTCTCTTCAAAACAATTAATTAATTAGTATCTTAGAACTCAACTTCCATGCCATTCAACAGTGTTAACACTTTTGAGTATTAGGACAAAATCGGTGATATTATTTCTGAATTGGACTTTTTCCTTTAAAATATACTGAGATTACTGTCAAGATACAGTACCCAGAAAATTTTAAGGAGCAGCAGACCCATTCTAATCTTGCAGAAACAATGATTATTCAGCAAATAATTCCAGGAAAATAATCAAAAAATTCTTTCTATGACAGTCTTTTTATTTTTTTTTCTTTCTTCCATTGAAACAGACAAAAAAAAAAGTGTTTTACTTCTGTTCTTCAGACATAAATATTCTTCAGATTGTCTGTAAACAATCAATATGAGCTGGGCCTTCAAAGAATGGTTCAGTCTGCAGCATTCTTAATGCAATATTCATATGAAGATTTTAAAATTTTAGAGATCCACATCTCCTTTAGCATGTTACACTGCAGCATTACAGTCAGCTTCAGAAAGAAGCATTACTGAGTTCAATAGCTATATAGTGTCTTGTGTAATACAAATTTCTTATAAAAATTGATCCTAGGTCTCAATCATACCTTGCAATGAAATGTCTGAATTTCATCTTTACAACACAAGAGGTCATTTTTCTGATTTCACATGTAATATTTTCTGCTTGTTCTTACCTTAGAGGTTTTTTGATTAGAAAAGAATATGGAGTGGCATCCATTCAAGTAACACCCACAGAACTTACAAAATCCTTCTTGCAGTTATGTGATTTAAGAGCATGTGCAAGGACCACTTAAATGTGAACTGAAAGAAGGCTTGGCAAATTGTGCAGAATTATGTATATTTATTTTCATAGGAAAAATTACCCTTAAGTAATTTGAAGTAATGCTTCACTAGCAATATTAAGTGTGCAATTCTGTATGCTTTCTACAAAATCAATAAAAGTAGATCTTGAACTAGTATCTGAGAGATTTTGACTAAATCACAGTGATATTTACATACCCTCACTAAGATCAAGGCTATATTGTGGGTAGGTTCTTGTACAAATGCACTTTTTAAAATAATAAGCTAGTGCTGAAGGACAAGAGGAGAGAAAAAACTGTGAAAAAATGCAGTTACTTGTCCAAAACACACTTATAAAAATCAAGTTAGGTGTATAGCCCTAATATTATACCACACAGTTAGATTTCTATTGATTGCCTCATGCAGAGAAGTTGTACTGCACAAGACATAGGATAAGCTTTTTCTCTTTCACACCCTTTTTGCAAGCACCTAACACTCAGTGTTAGCCATAGAGCATTTAGCTAAATGAACCTTTGTTATGGTCCATTATGGCCATTTGGTGATTAACGATTCATAATTAATTTTCATCAAAAAGCAAACTACAAAATTGAGCAAGTTCTGCAGTTTGCTCCAAAATCTGTCTATTTCTACATTTTTCTTATTGTCTAGACTTGGCCTGAGGTAGGTAGAGAATCCCTTTCCCTATGGACTGCTAATCTCTCCATACACTATTAATGTTGATTAATTTAATTTAAAATGTGATACATGTTTACCTTACAGAAACATCAACAACTTTCTGTGCAAATAACATTTGTATTTGCTATTCTCACAGTCATAATGAAGAAATAAGTAAAAAAAAAATATATATAGTAGATGCTTTGTCATGTACAGAAACCTAACCAGCAGCAAATATTGACATAAAGTTTTCTTAGCAATACTATACACCAGCTAGTATGGTTTGGGAGGCATCTGCCACAAACACTGTTGGTTCATAGTGTAGTTCATCTGATTGGAAACTTATGCTGCACACAGTTTCAGTTTTTAACCTGGACTACTGTACTTCCTAGATATCCATAACCAAGCCCACAGAGCTTAAATATTCAGCATGGATGGCTGTGAGATCCTTAGGAATGTCAGATGAATCTGAAGACTAGCCAAGATTTTTCCCATTACCACACTAGAGGGGCATTCACCAATAATCATATCTCTAAGACAAACTCAGCAGCTTGTAATGCTTTCTGCCTCTTTGTGTCTGAAACCTCACAAGCTTGATTCTGAGACAGTAATCACAAAGCTAGTGAAGTCAAACCTGGGTTAATTATGCAATGGTTTTCCTATTCGCCATCTCTTGGAGAATTATGTTGCCTAATATAGAAATCATTTTCATGTTATCTTGCATACTTTAACTTAACGCCTCTCTAGTGTAGAGATATGAATTTGCATCACCTCTTTTTTAAAGCTATGAGCAAACCCTACCATCTGTCCCAAATTAAGGAATATAGCAGTCAGTCTCCAAATGTTAGTATAGAAAACAAAAAAATACAAGAATACAAAAATACAAGGAAAAAATGCTCAATATTAAATAATGATTAATAATGCTTCCTACAGTGAGAACAGGAATGTTTAGTTAAAGTTGTATCAACTGAAGAAGGGTGAGCATTCCTGTAATTTTATGTTAACTGCTTCTTTAACACCATGAAGCCAATAAACATGAGCTTTTTAAATACGTGCACAATTCAGTAGATCCTGAGCTTCTAAGCAGTGGAAAGATCAAACACCAATAACAAAAGTATTTGCCTATTATATCTTTTGGTGATAATTCATTAGGCTCTCTGTAGCTTTCAATATATCCTATAAAGCATTTGGCAGACTCAGTGAGAACTTTTGAACTATGGAAACACCACATTTTAACAAAATAGTGAACTCAGTTATCTGAAGAACATTTTTTTTTTTTCTGGAAAGAGTTGGCTCAAGGAATACACAGCACATGAGACCAGTGGGGAAAAATGTTGCTAAATGTGTTTGTCTAAGGTGTTTAGACATTTAGATTAAGGTCTAAGCACAAACAGAAAACTGTGTTTGTGCTTAGACCTTAATCTGAACACCTGAAACAAATGTGAAATACTTGAATATCTGAATCAATTAGGGTCCAGTCTAAACAGACAATATGGCAACTTTTATTTATTCTATTGCAATGAAAAAAATCTATGAGTTCAAGCAGATTCCCCAGAGTTAAAGTTTGCCTGTCTTTCTGAATGATTTGATAGAGTTTTTTTCCTTGATTGGATAGAGTTTTTTATTACATATATATTTTACAGGTCATCTCAAATCTAAACTGTTATTAGTTTCTGGTTTTTTGACAACAGTTTTCCTTCTTTCACTCAATTTTCTCACACACTTATTAATTTCTCTTGCATTAGATTGGTATGTGGAGAAGATCCATTTCTGTCATCAAAAGTTTTATCTACCAAGAAAAACTTAGAAGTATGTCGACTCTTTTTAATAGTGTCCCTTTATTATTTGTATTGAGCTGAAATGTAATTTAAACCGTCAGAGAAGATGACATTGAAAATGGGTTCCACGGATGACATGACTACTCAACTAACTGGTTTTAATTAGTAAATTCCTTTAAGAGGAAGAAAAAACCTGCAGGTGAATGTTAAGAATTAATTTAACTCCATTTAAAGAGATCGCACAGATTTTTTATGTATCCCCTTCTGCGTATAAACTAGTAATTATTGAGTCATATGGTAAACATGAAGTTTGATGATTCTGCTAAAAATTAATTGGAGGAAAAGGAATAAGTAAGATTATTAGACTGAACTCATACCCTGCACATCCTCGTGATCATTAATGCTGACGTAAATGAGACATAATTAATTTCATGGGTGAGAAGGGGGAAAATGGTCACTAGCACCCTTTTTGATATCCAGGAATCATATTCTGACAGTTTCTTGTAGTCACTTGTTACAGTTCCTTGTTTCTGGTTTTCCATTCCCTGATTCTTTCTGCTTAACACTTGATACTTCTGGGTTTAAAAAGCAAGCAAACAAGTAACCTTTCTACCTCAAAAGATCTTTCAACATTTTAGCTACAACATGAACTGAGGATGTCCAAGCGCAAATTTTGAAATAATGGTTTCTGGTGTTCAAAAAAATTCAGATAACTTTACTAGTATAAAGTAACTTTTAATAAACTACTTGTGCCTGTAGAATCTCTGTAGAGTAGAAGAGCTTTCATAAGAATGTTTTGTAACAGCACCTATGATATCTTTTGGTTGTTATAGAAAAACTAATGGAGAAAATAATGTCTAACTGGCTTCATTCACACAGTATTGATTTTTACAGGAAGGTTAATGCTACTGTCTGCATAACAAACATTTTAAACATTAGTTTGTAGTTTTAAGATGCTAGAGACAACATTAGAGACTAAAAAGTATATTACCCTACCTTGGTGATTCTATTTGTAGTACCTTGCACAGGAGCAGAATACAGAGTGTGACTTTTAGATTATTCATCTCATCTATGTATCAGTCAAATTAGTTTGCAATACAACTTTAAAAGCTTAATTTTGATCTGCAGTTTTATGATTAAATAAGAAAATTCTGTAAAAAAAAATAATTACAATATCCCTTTCGTGCATTTGCTACTCCAATGCATTACTCCTGGCATAACCACCACATCTATGAAAATTTGCCCCATAGTAGTCACATTGTGAGCAGGATCTTGTTGGCATGTGAATTTTCATTGACCTGTGTGTGTATCTGTGAAACCATAGCAAAATCCTTGTTTCAAAATATTCCCTCTAATTCATATCAATCATTTGATTTTTCTACATTTGAGACCAATGCAGTATTCCCTTTTTGAAAAATCCCTTTATTTAGCACTCCTCAAACTTCATGAGAAAATAACTCAATTTTAACTTAACATTAATAAAAATGTCTAATATTTCCCCTGCTATGCATTATATATATGTGAAAATCTCTTTATATGAAAATAAATTTTGGACTTTCCTGAAGTTTGTCCAAACCATATGCAAATGTTCCCATTTTGATGAATTTGGATATGTTTAAATTATTTATGTTTTTTAATTCACAGGTTCAGAGAAAAAATATAAATCATATGAGATAAAAAGAATAATTATGTCTTGTCCAAAACTCCTTTTACTTCTTTAGATTAAAACATATGGCTTATTAAATTTTTATGAGTGCCTTGCTTACCCTTTTAGAAAATATGCAATGTTCCACAGAACTGCTTTTTTCCAAAGTTTTATAACAAATTAGAATATCTTCCAACATCATGATGCATTTGTAGAAAATCAACCTTTTTAATAAAGAAATATTTCTTTTCACACTAATCTGATAATCAGTGAAGCAGAGTACAAAACTACTGAAATAAAGGAAGTAAAACAAAAATCTAATTTGATGTTCCCTTTTACAGTAAGATCAGAGTTAAGTCTGTCTCATTTTAGCAAACCTTTTATCTTCGTGCAATACATCAGACCTTATTAAAGACCTCATTATTATACTTAAATGTACAAATACATGAAACAAAAATTCAGCAATTAAAAGAATAGCTTTTATCTTTTCCAGAATAATTCTGTTTGTAAGAACCGCATTTTCACACACTTGAATTAGTCTGACCAATCTTTCTTCATCAATAGTCCTTACCTTTTGTTAACTAGGCTGGAAAAGAGGTAAACTGCAAACTTCAGCTCTGAAAAATGGAAAACCTTGCTGAGCTACTGGGAATTTATTTGTTGTGAGGGTCAGACTTTTCTTTTTCATAACCTTTGTTTCAATTTAAGTGCATAAGGAAAGTTTCTGTAATGTCCAAAGAATGGAAAGAGATTAATGCAAAAAATACACCTTTTTTTTCCTGAACTATTGTTAAAAATACATAAATAACTACAAAGGACAGATCTGATTCAAGTCCTTGAAATCAATCAGATATTTTGTTCCTATTCTTGGTATTTTGAATGGGGCAATGCATACCGGTACATAAATTCACTTAAATAACAGCAAAAAAATGAAATAGATACAACTGTTGAATAATAAAGAACACAAATGTGAGCAAGCTTATCTTTAAACAAAATATTCAACTGACAAAAGAATCAATGAAGCTTCATAAGAAAGCTCTACACAGCTACCATATTATGCTTGTGCTTAAACAATATTTTTTAACACAGTTTAGATCAATGGAACATACAGTATATCACAGTATTCTAAGTTTCCAAGATGTAGAATTTTGAAATATATTAATGGCCACAAAAGTATTTTGTGGCTTGCCTGGTTTTCAGTGATGCAGCAATTGAACAGTGACATTCATGGTATGTCAGCCATGGCCAAAGGATTTATTTACAGCCCTATGCTTTTCCTTTTCTTTTTTTTATTTTTTATTTTCCATGTACGTCATTTTCTGCTTTGTCACGAAACAATTCATTACCATTTCAAAAGTAGTACAGAGTAATTTGGCTGTTGCCAAATTTGGCTGTGATTTAACCCCAGCTGGTGACCGAGCACCACCCTTTCACTGTGAGAAAAATATTTCTCTTGGATCTTCCCAGGACTATGCACAACTTCGCTTCTGCTCACTTGTCTCCAACAGATACTTGTGGCTACCAAAGAGGTTCCATTTCAATCAGGGTGGGATATCCATTTGTGTGATTAAATGTTGCTGGAGATGCCCCTACATGGCAGAAAATATATTTACATATGATCATGTAAGTAACAGTAATTTTCCAGTCATTTGAATTTTTACCATGTGTCTGCAGCCTCTGCAATTTGTATTAAGAAAGGGAGTCTCACTGACTATTGTTTTTTTTTATCCAAAAAAGACCTTTGTGCTTTTTACCATAATAAAGATATTCTTTAACATTTTTGGATTCAAGTCCTTAATTTTCACTCTCTATTTCCTATAGGCAAAAGAACAAATTTTCCTTGTGCTACAAAAGAAAAACAGCTCATCCTTATGAGCATGAGACCTTCTGCTGCCAATCTCAAGATCTTTTAACATTTATATGCTGGGTTATACATTTAGTATGGATAGCAAATCTTTATTTTCTTTTATTATTGACATAGTTAGAATTAAAGGTTCATGGGGATAATAAATGTGGTCCACACACTAAGAAACTTCTACATCCGCTTTAATATATTTTATTACCAAATTAATAAAAATGTATTTTCATACAGGACTATTTATGATGTCAGCAATATTCAGCCATTGCTCTAGTATGAACTGGGCTATTTGTCCCTGGGGAAGAAGAATGTAATGCTTGTCCCTTATTTCCATCGTTGTACTTAGTTGGTAAAATCTGTAGCTTCACAAAAAACAAACAGCATTCATGTACAGGTTTTCAATGAGTATTTTAACCATGAGTAATGGAATTTTCCTTTCTTACTATTGAGGTGTTTTATGGACTCCAGACTAAATTCAGCTGAATTGCCACGTACTAAGTGAGAGAAGAAAGAATACTGTCTTTCAATGTGAGTTTCATTTGGAAATAAAGCTATTCTGTTCTTTATGAAGAAACATTGACTGATTTATATGCAGACAGCTTCTAGTGCATATGGACTATGAAGTAGTATAAACCCTCAAAGAGTCATGTAAGATAAATGGGCCAACAGGGTTTCTGTGTGTAGAACAAAAGTTCATTTAGAGTTGTCACTGATTCATATCTAATGCAGCAAGTGAAGACCGTCAGAAGAGAGTCCTATCATTCTCACCAAAGTGTAATAGGGATGAGTCCATTTTTCTCCTCTGATGGCAGGTAAATCAAATGCAGATAAATGCAGAAAAATCAAACTTTTCTGCTCACATACTCCAAAACCACTTTTAGGCAGCGTATTTAAATGTTCTTCTCACCTGCATAGAGTTCACCTAATCCTAAGTGAAAGGACTGATACATAGCACTTGATCTAGAGTTTAAAATCAAGTAGTGTATTTCAAATTACATTCTGAACAAAACTTTTCTTGGAGTCTGTCACAACTTTTTTCATTTGCCTATGGTGTTAATTTGTAGTTTAGAGTGTGTTAGTTCCACTGTAGAAAGGTATTTCATGTTTGTTACTGATCTTTTGCATGTAATATCAAGTTCACTGTAACCTAGAAATCATTATTTTACTGAAAACAACATATTTTATTCTTGGAGGTGCAGGGGGACACTGTCAGTTTCAGCTAACTTTGGAGTCCAGTCAAGGAAATGGAGAAATTTAATTTCAATTCATTCATGCTGATCCAAAATTAAGTACTCTGCAGCCTGACCCTGAGGACTCTGGACAACTTCAGACTTGGGAATACAGGACTCCTTGCTTTGGTTCAAGGATTTTAACAAAGTGGTTTTCTGAATCAGGCTTGAGCCAGAGTGTAAATGGACCTTTATGCATCCATGGACTCAACCCTACACCATAATGGAAGGTAAACTGGCTCAAGAGGTGGATATTTTGCCTGCATTCCTACAATTACCATCTCCAAGAAGATTAATTTTCATTTCTTTGCTATTATTTTCTCAATCAGATAAATGACCTGCATATTTTTATGCACACGTAACTCTATTTAATGCTATCTTTGTTCTTGAAGTAGTTTAACTTCTTTAGTAAAGAAAAAAAAAGTGCAATGTAGAGAAATACAGTGATAATTAAGCCAGTGTAGACTGTGCTAACTCCAGCACCAGATGCAACACAGTTCATCAGTTTGAATGGCATTACATTAACTATACTGGGTTTAGGAATAAATGTGGAAAATGCTATATTCCAGTATATAACCAGACTAATTCCATTTTTCTGTATCTTAGAGAAATTAATTCTTGCTAACATACTGAAGCACACATCTTCTAGATATCTTTAAGTGTAGCTCTGGCTAGTTTATTCATAATGCAGATAATCAAGGATTTTTGCTTTCCTTGCTCTGTTCTGGATTTTACTCATTTCTAGAGTATTTTTTTAGAATTTTTTTATTTCTAGTGACTGTATGTTGCACACAGCACAATAACAAAAGATTTTCATGTTTCTTTTAATCTTTCCCTTTTTATGTTTTGTTAATTTAAACAAATTCAGTCAGGTGTTCAGGAAACTGTTTCCTTTAAGAAAGAAGGCTGCAGAAAGAGTTATTTAATTATTTTATGTACCAAAAATTCACAATTTTCAGCGTTCTAAATGCTTCAAACAATTTTTGCAAAATTGGCCAATTCTTTATCTTTTGTAGTAATGAGAGATTTTAAGCCATGCAATGTTTGCTTAAACTAAAAACAAGAAAACAAACAAAGCATTAAGTTTAAATGTGATACCAGTCTCTTTTTTTTTAGAAGTCAAAGTCAACACATAAGAACACGTTAAAAAGAAATACAAAACTGAGAAAAGCACAGCAATAGCATGAACAATCTTTTGCCAGTGGTACTAGTTCTTGTTTACACCTTTGCTCCTGGAAACAGGAGCAATGTGCATTGTAATAGCAGTCACTACAAGACACAGAATGGATGTAGTAATGTCAGGCTCTTAAATACTTTTTTCCCTCTGCACTTTTAGATACAGAATCACAACAGTGTATATAGTGGGTTGACCTTGAAAGGCTGTCAGTTACCCACCCAGTTGTTTCTCTTTTTCCTCACCTGGATAGGGGCAAAAATAAGATAGAGAAGATTGTGAGTCAAGCTAAAAACTAAACTATGGGGAGATTTGTCTAATTTATTGCAGATTAAAATGACTTGATTGTTGAGAAGCAAAAGACAGAACCAAAAACATATTTCCCCCCTCCTGCCTTCTTCTCAGGCTGAACTTCACTATCTGTGTCTTCTACCTCCTTCCTCCCAAATGGTGCAAGGAGAATGAGAATTTGGTTTTTAGTGAGTTCATAAAAATTAATCTTTGCTGCTTCTGTTCATCCTTCTCACACTCTTTGCCTGCTGCATTGCAGGGTCCCTCCTATCAGATACAGTCCTTCAAGAGCTGCTCCAGCATGGGTTTTTCCCATAGTCCATCAGAAACAGACTGCTTTAACACAGGTCCTCCATGGGTTCCAGTGCCTGCAAATGCATGCGAGCCCTCCATGGCCTGCAGCTTCCTTCAGGGCACATCTGTCTGTTCTAGTGTGGAACCCTCCATAGTATGAATATCAGCTCCAGCATATTCCTCCTTGGATTGCAGTGGCAGAAGCTTCCTTTACCATGATCTTCTTCAAGGACTCTGGGGAGAGTACTTCCTCAGGCTCCTAGAACACCTCCTCCTCCTTCTTCTCTGACTGAGGTGTTGCCTTTGCGCATCCCCTTCTTTCTCTTCCACCCAGTTCTGGCATTTTTTTGCCTTGCTTAAACACCTATTCACAGAGGTTCCACCAGCTCAGCTGAGGAGCTCAGCTGCACCTTGCAATGAGTTTGCTGGAGCTGGCTGGAAGTTGCTGGAACCAGGGCAATCCCTGGCCTCTCCTCAAAGAGGCTGTCCTGCAGCACACCAGCAGTCTCCTCTCCACACACCACTTACACACAATACAGAACTAGTATGCAGTAAAAAGAACTCTTGGACAACTAACACTAACACTGTAGAAAGAAACAGAATGTAGACAAAGAGAGAAAAGTTGGAAAGAGAAAAAGAAGCATGGAAAAATAAAGGAAAGCACTAGGAAAGTTATGTTTTTCAGTTACTTTTGAAAATTTCAGAAAACTGTTAAGGATAGCAGTTAGAAATGAAATTAAAAATTAAATTGAAATATAACAACAGGTTGCGCTGAGATACATTGCAGAAGAAAAGGCAAGGGGAGATTTTTTGCTGCCCTTGGGCTGAGGCTACAGCATGTGCTGGGCACGCTGGCTCTAGCCATGTTAGTGCTGCTTACAAGAGCAGGTACTTGGTGCTGCAGCAAGCAGTCTCACAGAAAGGACGAAGGGAAGGTGAAAAATCTCACATCTCAGGAAACCATTTAGCAAAACGACAATTGTCACAGTTTAATTTAGCTCTTTGTCTTTTTTTTTTCCTAAGTGTCTTGTATGAAAGCTGTTATACATTAGGCAGAGATGGGAAAGGCAGCTGTGATAACAGAGCTGCTGTTACTTTGGGTATTTGTTCTGCTCTTCTAAAGGGTGAAAAAGACATATTCTTGTTGCTGAATAAGGCTTGCTTTCAAATTTATTTCAGATCCTCCTTCCTGATTATTACAAGCCATTTTAGATACAAAATGATGCAAAGCAATGGGGGAAATTTCTTCCCCCACAAGTGACACAAATGAGGGACTGAGACCCACACATATGTATGACTACACTTTCACATTGTTTCAACTTTATGAACATCTACCAAATACTTTAGAAGAATTTCTACATCCCAATTAAAATGAAATGGGAATAAAGAATAAGAGAAGCCAAGAATTTTGGCACGTGCAGTTAGGAGGGCAACCTCCCATTCCCTATGTTCAGTCTCAATGAGGCAGGATTGCTGCAGGGTGGCATAAAGGCAAATTATTTGTGAACTTAACTTTCTTGAGAAAATGTTTATTAAGACAAGTTTGGCTCACACTGGATGAATTATGCTTGGATATATATAATTATAAAAAGTTAATGAGGCTGTGATATAATTAAACTACAATAAGATAAAATAATCCTTCTCTCTGCTGTGTTCAAATCAATAGGGTTTTGATTAGAAAAATCTTCAGTTTTTAGACTGTCATGCTTCAGTTCTGTTTTCAGTGTGTGTCTTGAGTTACTTAACAGACTCTCAAAATAGATTTCAGATTTTGGGTCCGAGTGATTTCTCATTACTTTACTGCTGAGTTCCCCGAACTTTAAAGATATGCCGGGTGAAAGTGGAGTAACAAGGATTTCAGTGTCCTTTTTTAGTACTTATCTGTGTTTAGCTACAACACAGTGACATGGGTCACTCACATCACAAACAAGAGTGGATGTTCCATTGGACTACAGTAGGCTTAAGGTTAACAAATGTGACAAAAATGCTCAGTAGTATATAACTGTAATTAGCTTGTTGGTGTTGTGGTCCAAATGTAATATAAACAAAACAATTTAGCGTGGAAACAATGCAGGGAAATAGAATCTCTTTTTAGAGAATATGATAATTTTTCAATCCAGACATCTAATTAAAATATGATTAATATTTCATAGGAAGGAAAAAAGAAAGGAAATTTTCACCTAAATTATATAACAATTTTTTTCCTTTACTCTAGTACCTAAACCTTTCTTTTCAAAACAAGATTGAACCAGAACGCTCATTAAAATTTGGGTTATAATTTTCCTTTTTAATAAATAAAACATTGTCCACAGAATACAAAGATGCTGGCTCTTTTGCATCTCATAGGTTTAAAGAAGAATAATATAGTAGAACATATTTTTTTTATTTAAGAAAAAGAAACAAGCTACCTTTTGCTTAAGTTATAAAAAAGGAATTAAGATTCTCAGGGTCCTCACTATTAATAGAGGCATATGTATGATGTGACAGTTGGTCTTTTTTTAATACAAGCCAACACATTACAATGGCAGATAATACCATGTTTAGCAGCTTTGCCTCTGGTTTGTTTTTCGGAACAATGCTTGACAATTCCATTGGAGACAATAAAATAGTTGTTGGCACATTTTAATTACTATATAAGGGCATACTCATTTCATGGCACTTCAGGGGGTAAAGAAGCCATCAATTACCCTGCTCAGCTTGAGTTTGTTTAAACAAATGATTTTCTATTTCTGGATATATAAACTATACTCTTTCAGTACTTTGCGCTATTTGCTTCCAGGAGCTTTTCATTTGGGTTATAAAATATCCTGGCCTAGTCATATATATTAAAAATCAATGTTACAAAGGACAAGGTGATTATAGGCACCCTACAAGTGCTTTGGAAACAAACTCACATTTGTAGAAATCTCTGTGCCACTATTCATTGAGCAGAGCAATATGTTTAACACTGAAGCCCTCAGGCATATTTAGTGTTTAGTGGCTGAACAGAAACACAATTTTGGCTTGCGGGTCTTAAAGCTCCCCCTACTGATTCAGTTCAGTTTCAGTATGGTACAATAATAGATACATAACATAACTATGGAAGTAGGGAAAATAGAAGATGCACATACCAGGACATAAATATAATGCATAGTTCTTCAAACTGACTGTTTGCAGCACTATATTTATTTTTTCCAAATTCATGAAACTCAGAGATTATGCTTAACTAGACACAAATGTTACACAGTTCTCTTACTTATGTTAAAAATACAATTTGTCAGTTCTGACAGAATAAGGGGGAAGAAGTTGCCTGGTAGTAAATAGTTCAATGGTTGATATTTCTACAATTTTTTTAGGATCTCCCTCTCTAGTTCGGATTAATGAGTTAAAATGAATAACAACTGTGCTATTAAAATGTATATATGTAATTATTTATAATCAGTGCTTATGAAGGTGCTCATGTAATTTTTGTGGCCAGAATTGCTTGTTCTGGATATTACAATACTCACCTTGCATTTATGAATATACGTTTCATTGAAGGAACTTAATCATGTGTTTTACAGAATGCTACTTAGATCTTGAGAAGGGGCAATATTGCATACTTGACAGCTACTCTACTTGCAATTATCAACATATAGGCCCTGAGAAATTCAAGGTTTGTAGAGAAAGTACTTTAATTACTATGTATAAGTACATTATGCTGCCCCAACACCCCACCGTCCATGCCCCCAACAACTCCGCACACACCACACACACACACACACACACACACACACACACACACAAAAAAAACCCCCCGCCATAGTCTAAATGTAAAATGTACATAAAACTTCTGGGCTAATAGACTGAATTATGCAAAGTCTTAAAATTAATTGGAGGAGTTAAAAGTAAATTCATACCAAAGTAAAGGTGTATAATGATCGCTAGGAGTAGGCTTAAAAACAATTAAACATTCAGCAAAATGACAGTGCTTAACTGAATTTTAACTGAATTGTCTGTAGCTTTCCATTCAACTCCTAGTCTACCCGCTAAACAGACATCATATTTTAATAAAATTTAAATATATTAGAAGAGCCATCATCAATTTTCTGTTGAGTAAAGAATGTTTGAACTTGACTGTTCTCTTTGGTTGTTCAAATATCAGAATGATGGACACAGAAATGTTATTGTCAGAATACGTTGAGTTCCTGTCTGGGATCAAGTGGATTACAACATGGGACTATGTTTGGGCTGTACACACAATGATGATTCATTATGATTGTTTCATCACTGCTGATGCTCACTAGAGACATGTCAATTCTTCTTCTCTTATTCTCATTCCCCAATCTGTGCAGATTTTTTCTGGATTAATCCTTGATTCTTTTTCTGTCATGACCTCAATATCTGTTAACATTATTTTCCTTTTTTTTCTTTTTTTTTTTGTAATTCATTCACTTTCCTTTGTCTTTTACATGTATTTCTCATACAGAGCCTATTATTTTAATCATATGTTGAATGGTATTCAACAGTGAATGATAGTTGTACCTCTCAGGCACTGTTGACTCTAGGGTGCCATTCTGAGAAAAAAATGCAAAACAAAACCCCACAAAAAACTAGTGCCTTTAATGGGTATAAACACACCAAAAGATTATTAAAATATCACGAATACATTGTAGGAAGGAATTAGACACTGTCTGCAGATGGGGACTGGCTATGTTTTTTGTAATGCTTGAAAGAATTACAGAACTGTTTTTGAACTGTTTTTGCCAAAAGAAAACAGTCACAGTTCATGTGTGGGGAAGACAGTATCATATACTGGCTAAATAACTATGCAAATTTGTTATTTTATAAACTCCCAAATTATTTCAGATGTCTTTGCTGGTATTTCTGAATTTAGTTATTCTTCCTGGAATATTTATTATGCTTCCTACAATATCTTATAATGCTGCTGGTGAAAGTGCTGTGTAAAAGTGCCTGATTTACAGAATATGAGCTGAGGCCTACAGATGATGGTCTTGTTCAGAATCCCTAGGGAAAATGGTAGCAATGACAGATAAATTTAAATTGTATATCCTTATTCTAAATTTTATTCCCAAGACTTAAACATTGGAAAACCTAAAGGGTGAGAAATATGTCCAGAGTTAGTAAGAAAAATCTGAATTCACTCACGGGTCCCTGACCTCTGTTCTATCTCTATTCAGCGAATTTTCTGGTATCTCTTTCTAGTTTTAGACCTACTGTATTTGCTGTCTTGTTCAGTCTCTTAACGATCCTGTCCTTTCTTTATGTATTCTTTCTTTACCAAAAAACCACCAAAACTCCAAACCAAAAAAAAACCACATCTAATTTTGTTTAAATTCTTCATTTTTTGTCCTAATTTACAAATAGAATTTGAAACCATTTGAGAGCAGGTTTTTTCATCCTGGTAAAATTTTGAAGAGATAATCAGTCATTTTTAATCATACAGATATTTAAACTTTTTGTTCCTGTACACTTTAAAGTTTTTAGTTTCTTCAGTTTTTTTTATTCCTAAAATTATCTCAAAATTATTGCATCTCTTGAGACACGATTTCCCTATATGATAAGACAAGAAAGATAAAAAGCTCACAAAAAAATCCCAACACCCCTAACAGTTCAGACATTACAGCCTTGAGAGATGAGTCTGACTGTCAGAATGATCCAGTTAACAAGACTGATGACTAGATTTCTAACTCTAGTCACTAAATCTAGTAGAGGATCAAGCTGTCAGTAAATATTATGTAGGGTCCTTGGATGCAAGTCCTAGACTGTATTTTTTATCTATTCATTCTGCATTAAGGAAGGTTTGAAATTAAATTAATAAAATCTGTGTAGGGCAAGTATTTTGCTATGATTTCTCTCTCTACTAAGCACTACTGCTTAGTGCTGTATGCAGCACCCTTAAAAGAAAGGCAGTAAATGATCAGTCACAGCAAGCACACTGCCAACTTTAATGGTATAAATCTCAATTAAATAAGGTTTATTAGTGATCAAAATGCATTTTACTCGGCTTTTTATTAAACATTTAGGAAACGTACAAACTAATATAGAAGGCAAGATTTAGTAAAGGAGGTGCTTCATACTGAGGGATGCATTATGAGGATATGCTTTACCATCTTCAGCCAAACCTAATCGGAGTTCCCTTGGTTCTGCTTCAACGCTTATATTTGTTCCAGTCACAGTGAATGCATTTGTCCCTCCCCTATGCCAGCATTTCTACACATGTGTAGCAGTTTAGTTCAGAGATACCTGAGTTGCCTGAAAACAGTACTATAAGGAAAGGGATTCATTTTCAGCCAGAAAAGCTGGACAAAACATTCCTCTGAATGTTTATGAGAGTGTCACAGCTAGCATTAATAACTGAACTATGCCACCCTCAGCTGCAAAGGGTCGAACAGCTAGAGTGTGTAATTGGATCTGAGCCAGTAAAGACAGACTTTGGTTTTTTCCCTGAGTTAAATAGTTATAAATTGGCCACTCGAGTCCAAGGATTGATATCAAGTATTAAAAATTAGACAATTCTATCTTCACAGATAGTTAAGACATGCATAATTTACTGACAAATAGTGGCCACTGTATATTTTCTAGTAAAAAAGAATCAAGTTCAGTAGGATTTAAACTGTCCAGACCCTCTGAAGTACTTCAAAAACAATATATATAAAATATAGATGCTAAAATACAGGAGTTCTTACTTGAGATGTAACCTATGAAACAAGGAATGCAGAAAGACAAAAATCCTGTCACGATAATTTCAAATATACAAAAGGAATTGGGGACTTTTGACAATTCTGTCTTAATAGTACTTTACTTTTATTTCTTCAACTGTAACTTTTATTAAAACAAACAAACAATATAGTGATTTGTGTTTGCTGCTGTGAATGGACACTTATTTTTTACTACATTCTAAACTGTCTTGATCTCAGGATGACTTTGTAAATGCCAACAAAGTTTTCCTAAATAAAGACACTAAAAAATGCACACAGTGAGAACTTGGATACATCAGCCAATGACAGCTGTCAAAAAAGGGAATAAAGTGTTTCCCAGACAGAGACTGTCTGGACCAAATGAAAGGCTGCAGTGACAAAAGTCAAAAAATTAAAAACTCTGATATAGTAATCAGAAGTGACCAGAATGAATTTCTGCATGCAACAAGAGAAACAGAAATGTACCTAAACTCCGAGGGTTGTCTGATATTCTTGCAAGACTTTGCCAATTTACTGTGTATCTTTTCATTAGGCAGTGGCTGTATTGCATAAACATCCACAAAAATTTTGTAGAATGTGTGAGTTTACATAGTATACATCTGATCATGATGGATTGCACTCCATATAGATTAGCTTGTGGGTTTGGTCTGTTTATTAGCTTATGTCTTTACAGACTTATTTGAATATTAATGAAATAAATCCAACATGAATTATCAGCTTTTCAGAACTGCATAGTGGCAGTTCAAAAATAATGTATCTTCTTTTGATGTAGTATACAATTTGTTAATCGCTATTTGTTCTAGAAGTTATCAATGGAATAGCTACTTACAGTCAGTCTTGAATTATAATTTTATTGTGTTTCTGTGCTGAAAATAGTGTGCCATAGCTGCTAGGAGTTTACTCATTTTAACCCATCAACTGTAAAACTTATATGATTATAAAACATTAATTATATAAGGAAAAAAACCCTGGTTGTTAATATAAATGAGAGATGATTTATGAGATTGTGCCAGCCCAGTCTCATATACCTTGATCTAACTTAAATTATCAGAGAGAAGCTCAAGGTTGGTAATATAAGACTGTAAACTGAAAATCCTAAATCTTCCTTTGGAGAAATATTTTTTTTTTCTCTCTTTACACTGTTTATTCGGAGAAGAAAAACAAGCAACTCATAACATGGATTAACTACAGAATTATATGCTGAAATTAATTTCTTTGGTATGCATTTCAAAATTTTCCCATTTTCTTAAGCTGAAGGTATTCTAGCAGAAAACATAAATGGAGAGCTCATGCTGTTTACCATCATTCGCATAAAGTTACACCTGGTTTAAGTCAGCTTAATGGTCCATAATATCCCTACATAATCCTGAAACTTGTGAGATCCAAAGTGTAAGCAGGTTACACTAGAGAAAGGGAAGAATCTACTTCTATCTCCACGAGGATTTAGTAATTAGGAATATTTAGTAATTCATCCAATAGTGTCTTCTTAGATCTCCAAGTCAGAAGAAGTAAAAAGAGGAAAATCACTTACAGCTGATACTGAAGTCTAGAGATGTCCATTTCCGATATGGAAGCCAGAACTCTGCTAAGCTTTACAGGTATCTTCTGTTAAGTATGGTGGGATAAATTGGTTCAATTTCATGGCATTGAAACCCCATCCTAACTCCCTGAGTCTGGAGTTCTGGCTCTGCAGAAATCTCATGTTACTAATATCCTTTAGAAGCAATGATTTTACCATTTCTGGGAAAAAAAAAAAACAATTAAAATTAGAAAAGAAACAAAAATAATAATAATAATTTTTAAAAAAAACACTAAAAATTCAAATCAAATCTGAATACCAGCCTCCCCCCAAAAAAAAAATTTCCAACAAACAGACTCAAGAAAAACAAAAAAAAATGAAGTGTAGTTGTTTAGGCTGCAAAGTAGTAAGCTAGTAAACATTCACATTTAATCCCATTGACTTTCATGATATGAAGAATATTGAGTTGGAATTCTTTTTGTTGCTGTCTGTGATTTAGGGAGTAGACATATAGTTGAGGGTCTTCAAAGGAGCAGAGGTACACCTTGTCTCTTTGAAGAGCTGCAGAAGAAATGCACTGGGGAAATTGAATTCTTCCAATTGAATGGGAGAAGTATGAGGAAAAGTTTGGAGGTAAGGGGAGCAGGTATGAAAATTAAGTGGCACTTACAGAAGGGGGTCAGAATTCTCTGCACAACTGAGTATCACATAACCAAGTGAGATGATAGTACTTGTTTCACATGTCTCCTCTGTATTATCCTAAGGGTAAACCCTGTGGTCCACACAAGCTATTGCCAGTGTACATCTTTGTCACCACCTGTTTCCAAGAGGGAAAACTCTACTCCCAGGTGATCTTAGCTGCCATGTTTTGAATTCTAGGAGAATACTGCCAGCCTATCAAAGTGAAAAATTTTGTTCTTGCACATTTTAAACACCTTTTAAAATCTTTAAATTGGAGTGAAGGGGCTTGGGGGGTAGAAATCAAGCTAATCTATGCATTTATACTCTTGTTCTGTTTCAAAGGTTTTCGTAATAACGTGCTTCAAGCAAACACTACAGGTTGCTTTTCTACTGAGAGAAGTCGAATGAAATGACCTTTTTTTCATCTGCTATTCTTTTCAGCTTTTGAAGTTACTTCTTTTTGAAGAGATGATCCATTTATCAGCTATATCTGTGAGAAAGTTCTAAATTTATTTAATGAAACTTCCAGTAATTTGCTTTGAGGTGTACTATGCAGACTGCAATCACATTTTGTGGTTGTTAAATAAATTAATGAACACCCTAAAAAGTGAAAGGTTTAGAAAAGCTATCATAAGAATTAGTGGCTTCCCATAGCCAAAAGCAGATGTTAAGAAGAGAGCGTACCTTAAAATGTCTATTTTTTACCCAGTTTTGGTTATTGTTCTTTACTAAATTGACTCTAATTTATGTCAAATATTTGGGGCACCAAAAGTTGGCAATAAAAATCATTAAACTGAGTTGCTAGGCCAGCATTCCAGAGCGAGGAGACAGAAAAGTTGATGGCAACTACAGAAGCAAGGATATTACCTAAAGGTTTCTCTAAGCAATAGGAGCCATATGCATGTGAGCATGTGTAAGCATATCATATCAATACTGGAGCTAATAAAGTCCATCTATTTTTAAATATATACATAATAAGAATTAATGCAGCCCACTAGAATTAATTATATGCTCTTTTTCCTTCAGAAGATCTGTTGCTTAATATCTAATTCAAAATTAATAAAGCAGCAGGAATGGATCCATTATCTCTTGTGTCAAAATTGTTCATAATAAGTAAGATGAGAGAAAAAGCATGAATAAAAGAGTTTCAGTGACCAAATTACTCCTGCTCTCTTCAATCTCAGAGAACAAAATTTTTGTCCACTCCAGTAACTGATTGGTAAGGTAGCATAGGTAGAATGTGTGGAAAAATTCTTAAATCTGCCTCATCAGTATATTCTTAAAGTAAATGAAGAGTGAAGGAAGAAATAATGTGTACAGTTAAATAAAGCAAATTCCAATATACTTTTTTCCCATTGGCATTAGAAACATATTAGAAAAAAAATTATTCTTCACTTACTCATATTATCATAGAATCATAGAATACTTTGGGTTTAAAGGGACAAGCTCACATTGTTGTGCCATGTCAACCCCCAAGTCCATTTCCTCAGGGCTGCTTTCAATCTATTCTCTGCCCAGCTTGTATTTGTGCTTGGGGTTGCTCTCACCCAACTGCAGGACCTTGCACTTGGCCTTGTGGAATTTCGTGAGGTTTGCACAGACCCACCTCCCAAGCCAGTCAAGGTCCCTTTGGATGTCACCTTTTCCCTTCAGCATGTTAGCCACACCACACAATTTGGTGTTGGCAGGCTTGCTGAGGGTGCACTCAATCCCACCATGCTGCTGAGAAAGATCTTGAGCAGCACTAGTTCCAATACCAGCCCCTAAAGAATGCCATTCATCACTGACCACAATTCAGTCATCCAGCCAATTCCTTATCTACCAAACCATCCATCCATAAAATCTATGTCACTCCGGTCTAAGGACAAGGATGTCATGCAGAATCATGTCAAATGCTTTGCACAAGTCCAGGTAGATAACATTAGTTGTGCTTCCCTTATCCACCGATGGTGTAACTGCATTGTAAAAGGCCACAACCTGTGAGGCACAACTTGCCCTTACTGAAGTGCTTTTGACTATCACCAATCACTTCCTTATTTTCCATGTTTCTTAGCACAGTTTCCAGGAAGATCTGCTCCATAATCTTTGTGGATTTCACTAGGGTGAAACTGAGTGGCCTTTGGTTTTCCAAGTCATTCTTTTTTCCGTTTTTAAATTTTGACTTATCTGTTCCTATTCAGTATCCAGCCCGCCTTTTATTAAAAAGAAAAAAAAAACCCTGAAAGTAAAAAAAAAATATTTCACAATCACTATAACAAAGATTGATATCAGGACTCTAATCTAAAGGAAAATTGTTATTAACGTGTAGATGGCTGACATAGGCATCTATTTGATTTTGAATTTATTTCTGAATGGACTTTGATACTAGAAGTAAATATGTGAAGATTTTTACATTTACAATGAACATTAAATTTGGAAATGTGGTACAGGCAACGAAGAATTACCCTGTTTCTGTGCATAGAAAATAGAATTCATTGTTAGTATTGCTGTTATTATCACACTTTTTTTGTATCAAATTTGGAGATTTCATACAATTATTTTGGCAGAATGTAGCATTTAACCTGAATGAGATCAATTTTCCTGTTCAACAAATACCTATAAATTAAAGTGGAAAAATCCTTACTGCTATCTGTATCTAGCCAAGACATTTCAAAGATACTTACAGTCATTTTAATGGAGACAGAGACACAGAAATGGTCAAACACTAGGATTTAATGTTCAGTCTTATTTAGACCACTGTTACGATTTCAACATTTGGTGTCCTTCACACTGGATGTCCTTCACACCCTGGGTCCATAAACTCCTGTGTTATGGTTCTTTCTGCCCTCTAACAAAAATTATGTCCCCATGGAACCAAAACTCCTTTTCTTCAGAACTGGTGAGGCTAATTAGTTTTAGACTATGGCATAAAGATAACACAACAATCATGGAAATCAACAGCATATCAGGCATAGAAACCTTGCATGTTGGCCCAATTTACTTCTGACTTCCTCTTGTCTCATGGATAGCTAAGCTTCTTGGGTCTTGTTTTGGTTTGTTGTTTAATGGACAGATGTTTTCAGATTTTTGGCTAATAGTTCATTAATATGTAAGAATCCAGGTGTAAGGCACGTGGGTGCTGTAAAAACTGTGGCAAAGCATGAAATATAGGTTTAATTGAATATTGTCTATGCATATTTCTTATATCTCAAAGTGTTGGAGAAGCCAGGTGCATCTAAAAGTAGTTGCTTAGAGTGGCAGTAAAACCAGTACAGAGCTGGGGGTTGGCATCACTGGTGTACATGTAAATAATAACTAATATTTGTGACAAATTACACAGATGACATCTAGGATAATATCTTTCTAAGATAATACCTTTCTAAGTATTAGAAACTGAAGCAGTTTGCTGCCTTTGAAATGCAAAGGTAAAAAATAAAATGAGAATAACCTGCAGCATGAATATTTGAAACAAAATCAGTCATTACTTTTGTCTTACTGTTTTGATGCTGGAAGATACTGACCAAAGAACACTCAAATTTTTTGGCTGAGATGAACTGGGCAATCCAGGTCACAGGATGCATTTAGCTACTTTATCTTTTCTTTTAGTGGCAGTAACTAGTTACCTTGCTTGCAATCTTGGCAGTGCTATCATGGATTTGTAGATTTCACTGACATCCAGGATCATTTCCAGATCATCCTTCTCACTGGAGACACAGATGACAGGATGGATTTGCAGTTTATAAGACTATCAGTCCAGCATGTGTTAAAGTCTTTAAATGAGGTAGCAGAAAGAAAACCAAGAACAGGTAAACTACAACACAAAGGGAAATAAGTATTTTCATTCTTTTAAAGTTCTATAGTAGTTTTTAATATCACTAAAAAAATAATACTAAACCCCACAAAAGAATCATAAACAAACACTCTGATCATACAATAATCCTCTAGACAATGTGCTTATGGATACTCAAAGCTGAAGTATAACTCAATGAGGTAAAAAATGTGAAAAAAAAAAATTGTGTTATAATCACACAGACACACAAGCATCTAGAAAAAAATTAATTCCTGTTAGTTACTATTACTATGTTATTGGCTGAAAAACCATCTCTCTTTCAAAACTCATGCTTTAAAAGCTGTAAAACTAAAAAAAAAAAAAAAGTACATACAAGTGGTAAAATTCTGCCCTAAAGTTGACTCTACATATTTATTTTATCATCTTTTCAAGACTTTTCATCTCATCTCCTATTTTCTCCACTGTCCCAAAAGTACCGTAAAAAAACCTGTATTATTTAACTAGAGCCCTTAAAATAAGCTTTCATGATACACTTATTAAATATTAGAAAAACAATCATTAGAAAAGCTCTCTGCCTATATATCACTGTCTATATATCAATACATTAAAGACATGGGATCATTGTTTACCTTATTGCATATCATTTGTTTAAAGGTCTGTGTAATTTGAACATTTTTTTCTTTATACCATTTAAACATTTGAATGTCCAATAAGAGCTGGCACTAGTACACATAAATAGTATATTTGAAGCAGACACATGTGAAATGATAACACATCACATTTTTTCCTGCACATTTTTTTATTGCTCTTAGCTATAAATCTGTGTGCTTTACAAGGAAGACAGTGTTTTATCCAAAGGTCTTTGGCACATGCAAATTAAGCATTGAAATGCATAACTTCTAGTTACCTCAGCTCTAGAGCAGAATGCAGAAACATTTGTGGGATACAGAAAATCCTAATATTAGCATACCCATGTTGATTGATACAGGATGCTGAGACAACATCCTCATTTTGAGATTTAAATGCCTTTTGCCACTTCGGAACTCCAGACAGTAAACTCCTCAAATAGAAATTAAATAATTTTGCATCAAAATGAATTAAAGAATCATAATATGAAGTACTGTACAGATTATCTCATTGACTTCTGCTATGACATCTTTATCAAACACTGCTTTGGCACCAGTAGGTTTGTATAAAAATAGTTGTCTTCTCCAGACTCCTGTGCTCAAGTCAGGGTAGAAAACTTTAATAAAATTAACATTTCCACTCAGAACATGAGTTAGAGTTTCACATCTAAAATCTGACTAAATATTTTTTAGAGTTTTGGGTTATGCTTGGATTTGTAATTAAAAGTAAATATTCAAGAGAGAAAATTAAATAAATTTATCCTTACGCTCTGGTTTCAAATCATTAAATTATAGAGTAGAGCAACGTCCTTTCCATCACCACTCCATCACCCACTCCTTCTTTGAATACCTCATCAAGTTCAACGGATAATTCTCTTGTAAATAATTTCTTAGATTTCAGGCTCTTCTGACTAGGAAAATTCTTTGCCTGGATTGTTTCATAAAGAAGAAATGTAGTATTTCTGTAACTGACTAGCATCTTAAAAACAGAACACTTTCACAAACAAAAGAGACCAACAGATGGAATACTATATTTAGAAGTTATGTTTCAGCCTTCAAAGCTTTTATACAAGGCACTTGAAATTATTATTTTTAAGACATTGTGACTGTGAAAGTTAAAACTTCTTATTACAAGATATCTTTTTAAAAACAATTGAAACAGCATGACAGTCTTCTACGTGGTGATTTATATCTAAGAAGTCAGTGATGGCTAAGTTATATACAGTAGATTAATACAAAATTGACTATATAATATTTCAGTGAGACAAATTTTGGTTTTTATGTTGTATAAGACATTAGCAAGAATAAAAAAAGGTTAATGATGATTATCTGTGATATCAGAAAATTTTATGTTTAATTGATATAGTATGTTTTTGCACTGTAGAATAAAAATTACTGATGTTCAATTTGCTAATAGTTTAGGGCCCTTACAATGAGTGGCTGAAATAGCCTGCTAACATTTGCATTGCACTGTTTCCAATGTCACAAATGCCCAGTCACCATTTCTTCACCTTTTGTGTGATGTGTTTCTCCTGAGTCCATGCAGCTGAATCTGTCCTACCCATACAGCAAGTAAAGATAAGGGTGCTGAATTTTGCTTATCAGTGGTAAAGTGTTAAATAACCTGAAAGATATTCTTAAATCTTTTGCTATTTTTCTTGTTTTCAACAAAATTTTTGTAAAACATCTGCAAAATGGACAAGAATGTTTAGCATATTTTTATGTAAGTACTTTTTTTTTTAATCTGTAAACATACTTTTCCCAAATAATTGATCTAGTTTAAAGCTTCATTAAGATAACACAATTTGAGGTAGAAGAGCTGTGCACTATTGATAGCAAATGCCTTCATCCAGTTATGCCACCCAACCAGAAGTAAACTTTTACTAGTTTAGTAAAAGTTCACTTTCTGGTACTTCTACTGAGAACACAAAACCAGAAATCCAAAAGATATTGTTTTGAGATTTCCCTTAATCTATCTACCCAAATAAAGGTGTTTTAGCTCCCTGAAGTAAAGATAACAACTGTCCCAACAAAGTTTGGAGAATATTTTTACCAAACCTGACAATATCTCATTGTACACAGGCACTTTTTATATTGAGTTATCACCTTGTTAAAGAAATTGAAAAAATAACTTTCAATGTGTCTGATTTTTTTTTTCCCTCAGCATGAAAGTGTATATTTAGGTACATGTATATTGCTTCCTGCTGGGGTATGGGACCAGCTCTGGCTGCCAGCCTGGGGGAATCCTCCCGCTCATAGCCCCGCTGTCCCCATCCTATTCCACTACAATTTCGATCTTGCTAAATTAACTCTCAGCAAAGCTTAGTCTTATTTTTTTATTATTATTTTTGCATTAGATAAGAGAAATTAAGTTTGTTTCTCTTTTTTGGTTTTTGTTTTTTTTTTTTAGGATTCACTCATCCAGAAGGATATAATTTCAAACTGAATTGCAAAATTCTAGGGGAAAATAGAACAGATAATATGTAAAAATATTGATGAGGAGAACGGAAAGAAACCAGTGAGGTTAGAGAAGACTCACTAGTCTTTTCTTTAAAAACATTTAGTGTTTGGAAATGGGTAATACAGATAATGTATCAAGAAAAATATAGTAATTTTTAATATGCCTCAGTGGTTCTTTTTTGACCTATCAAGATTTTTGGCAATTTCTTTTTAGGTTTTGGGAAATATTTGCTGTTTAAGCCTTTCTATTTTAGTTCTATAATGTGTTTTGCCTTGGTCCTGTGGTGGATAGATTTCATCCTGCTTTTCATCACATTCTTCCATCCCATATAAGCAATCCTCACTTCACACTTCTATCTAGAGAGACAGAGCTTGATGCACATAAAAATGTTATTCTTCATTTTCATTTCCTTTTCCACATTTTTCAGTATGCTTAAAAGAGGATTAGTAAATCCCTGGCTACTTAGAATTTCTCAGATGTCATTGTGCCTTATACCAGTTGTCTTCAGTGCAGCCATCTGACAAAGTAAAAAGAGCAGAAAATTTCCTGAGAAAAAAAATTTAGTTTTTCAGGTCTTGCCTAGGATGAGCCATATTTCCATGCTGTATTTTTAAAATCAGATCTTGAGTTAACTAAATGGGAGTAAAATGATTTATAGAAATTTAAGAGCTGACTCATGGAGCTACTTTTTACATGTTCTATGAATCTATATTTAAATCTTGATTTCAAAAACCTAATAAGTAGTATGTATTTAGTGGAGTTGATAGTTTTTAAAAGAAACGCTCACTGTAACAAAAAGTGCCCAACAAAACAACACACTCTGACCCTAAATGCTTAGAATAGCAAATCATATGGTTATCTAATTTTTATCAAATTTACTTTTATTTACCTTTAATTCATGGATAGAAGATTATCATTATTATTTGATTTTTTTCTCTTTTTGAAGTGTATGTCCTTAACAGAACAGAAAGTAGTCAGTCAAAAATTCCCCAAATGTGTGAAAATTCCATCTCAGCATCTGCAACACTAGTGCTGTAATAGTGATGATACATATGCTGTGGATTGGAGAAGTTCTAAAAGGAGAGTTTATAAAAGATTGCACCAATAAGTAAAGGTACATGAAGGAAGTATTTGACTTTGCATGTCTAATTTTTTTGTGTTCCTGGATGTAATAATGTACTTCCTGTTGATACAAACCATCTTAAGATAATATTAATGAACACATAACTTAATTGGTTTCTGATATTGCTTATAGCTACAATATTTTAAAGGCTCATTTTCAAGAGAACACTTATTTAATTTATTTAATAATGTATTTAACAGTACTAAAATAATTTAAAGATTTGAGATAAGCTCAGTTGATTAGACCTGTGCTAAAGCTCAGGTCGCAGGTTCAATCCCTGTACAGGCCACTCACTTAAGAGTTGGAGTCAATGATCCTTGTGGGTCCCTTCCAATTCAGAATATTCTGTGATTCTTTGACCCAATCATATGCATTATGTGTTTACTGGTATAACTCCATTGATTTAAAATACAAACCTTAGGAAAGAATCTGACCTGTGAATTTTAGGCTGACAGATCAGCTTGAAAATAATGTCATATAAAAGTCCTTTAGCTTGCTTGAAAGCTATAGGTGTCCTCTTGAAATTATATGTGTAATGGGACAAGAGATATTCTTACTGAAGATATTACCAGTACCTGGGCTTTGCTTAGTGTGTTTTTTTCTTAAAATAAAGGCCAATAAAGAGAATAGTTTTATTCTTCCTACTTCCATAATATACCTTAGCAACTGGGTCATAGTTTTAAAGTATTCCAACAATAATACCTGTCTTAAAGCTCAAGGACAATTAAATGGAAAGAAAGATTTAAATTCCAGTGTGTAAGTAAGAAAGAGTAAATTTTCATAGAGATTATGCAGCTAATCCCTTAGTAAAGTCACTTTAATTCAGCTCAGTCAACTGGTACAAGTGAATGAAAACAACTTGAAACAAACCTCAAAGCAAACCAGATGCCAAGGATATCAACATTTGATATTGGGGTTTTTTTTTCCTTTTTCTCCTAGAAAGGACGAGTTTAAGAATAAGAAAATTCTGTAGCAATATGGAATTCAAACTATTCAGTTAATTAAAACTGAAGATATATTGACAAGGATCCTCAATTAAAATTTGCTTCTAAGCTTAGTAGTATTGCTATTCATATTTTATCTTCCTTCATTTTAAATTTTTAAAAATGGTATGTTTCAAAATATTTCTGTTCTGGTTCTCAGTCAAGAATTTCTCATCTTCTCAAGAACAGATACAACAGGAAAGTTGAAAGACTCCAAAAAATATATTAAACATCCCTATTTAATGCTTATAATACTCCTGATAAGGTGATTGATAGTTGAGAGCACAGACTATAATCATAACATTATACGTTAGGCAGGATTATTCTCACAGCTGGAGTAACAATGCTGATTTGTGTTGAGGAGGAAAAAAGAAAGAGAAGAGACTAAAAAGTAAGACTAAATAATAAATGCTACTAAATATCATAGTGATATTTATATCTAATCTTGATGGAGGGCACTAAGTGATGCAGTGGAGAGATATTGCAGTTTGGTATGATATTCTTGTGGTTATCCCAGGATGCTCTAAGTCAGCTGATTTAGATTCTCCTCTGTCACTTTACCAAGATGCAAGCACAAAAAAGACATGTTTTGATTATGTCTTTAGGCTGGATTTATTCTGCTTAGCTCTCCTTTATTTACAGTGTTCTGATGAGGTATGTTTCCATAGCAATTCAGTAATTCTTAGTAATATTGGCTTACATCTTCATCTACTTATGAAGTTTGCAGCCAATATTAAATCTACTTCCCTGAACAAGAGAAAAAGTACAAAAGTGTTCTAGGGCCCATATATGATCTACCACTCTTAAAATCTTAAATAAGAAACAAAAATTGAAAGTGGAAAAAATTATGTTACTACAGTGCATTAAAACCAGAGTGTCAATATAGAATTAGCAGTTTATTACCAGCCACAGGAATTTGGAGAAATATTCATATCATGACATAGATGGCTAAATACAATGAACCTAGGTTGAAACCAGGGGACTTATAAGCCATTTGCAGCATTTTTTTAAAGCAACTATATTTTATCTAGAATCAACTGAAGTCCAGAAATGATTTATGCAAAATCATACAGGTCCAGGCTCAACGACTCTACCCTGTCAAATTGGCTTTGCACAGTATTAGCCTGGATACTTCTGAGCTCTGCTTCCTGGTATGTAGACTACATGTTTGTACAGACTAGATCCTTCCACTACACAAAGCACGTTAATAACTGTGAAAGTGATTGTTTAGGTAAATAAAATATTTTCATACCCTATGTAAAACTATCCACCCTAATTCCACGGATTACAGCAAAACTTCCTGTGCACTGATGATGGCTTATTGCACATAACTTTTTAATAATATCTTTCACAACAAGTGAAAAGACATAAATAATGATATTACTATTACCAACTTTCACTTGTGCTATTTTTATTTGTAATGTATCCATTGACCATTGTCAAGTGTGAGCCAAAGCATAGAGATATTTGACAGGAAATTCAGCCTCTGCCATAGAGATTGCCACAAGGGGTATATTGAAAGTAGCACTGATGTGCCAAAAGGCATAATAGGATAAATCACGAGGCCAGGCAATACAAGGTAATCAGGTTGTGTTTGTTCTAACAGAATAAAAAACATAGGAAAAGAGGACATGGTGAATGCAGAGACGAAGAAAAAGGTTGTTTTACGTGAAAATACCCCAAGAGTTTACATTTATCAAAGCAAAAGTACAGTATGACATGCTGAGGTGTGAGACAGTGGGAATTTGAACAAGAGCTGATCCGTGCACACAAACAGTAACAAGGAGATGAGATATGGATCATTTTTTTCTGAAGCTATCATTGCATGTCTGTATAAATATAAAATAAAAATGCAAGTCTTTACCATATGGTACATCATTATATGCTTGTTGTGCTATGTTTAACACAACCTAGTCCTTAGCTTGTAAATAGTAATTTTCATCTCAGTGTAAGGCTTCTTAATATGCTTTGCAATGTTTTATTATGTAGGCTAAATTTGTGTTCCAGTTGTGTCTGAATGCTGACATTATTCAAGTGACATCCAAAACAGCCAAAGGACACACTTTGTTAAGATTAGGAAGAAAGTTAATTTTGATTGAAAACTGTGGGCTCACCGATATCTAGACTTTTTTGGCATTTATCTAGTTCAGGATAAGAAGGCTTGAGAACTACTGCATATCATTATCTTAAAAAAGAACCTGCTCAGGGAAAAAATGTCATAGATCATGTACAGGTTAAGAGGTAAAATAATTAGTGTAGGAGGAATATGTTGCCATCAGAAACTGCAAAATTATGTCTTTTAAACATGAAGAATTTCATTTCTATATTGTTAGATTCCAAATTCTATCTAAAATTAGAAGTTTTTTTCAGGTAGGAAGCATTGTTAAAAGACACTTTAAGTCACTAAAGTAAAGTCGAGCAGTTTGGTTTGTGTCTTATTTACAGCAGATGTATGGTGAAGGAGAACATGGAATGAATTTTTACCAAGCTAAAAAATAACTTTTCAATTAGTCTGCAACATTTTAAGTACTTGGTGTCGAAGAAACAGACTTTTCTGCTCCTTCACTTTGTCTTGATTGCAAGTCTATGCTTACTCTTTTTTTATTGCTTTTCCCCTCAGATGACTGTTAATAGAAATAATTTTTTTTTTCCCCAGGTTATCACCCTCTGATGGAAAAAAAGCTTTTCATATGAAAACTGTGGAATATCTAGTGACAAATTCTACTTAGGAACAAGCTACTTTGTTCTGAATAGATAAAGTCTTGTTTAAACTGAAATTATATGTGCATATGCCTGTTAAAAACACAAGAGGCAAAAAGCCCAGGGATCTGCATCATGCAAAAGAGACACTTGTGAATATGGACTGATGAGCAAATATAAGTGCTGATATGCAATCAACATAACCAAAAGCTGCTTGTCTGTGATAGTCAACCAAGTGAGTTGTCAGAAACTAGCAGGCGAGCTGGCAGAAAACTAGTTTTTTATTTAAAAATATTATTTTAGCATTTTTTGTAAACTGCATTTCATATATCTCAAGACACATATATGCCCTTGTGCATAAAGTCACATTAGCAAAAAAAGTGAGATATGTTTCTATTCAAGAAATTGAATTTATAGTAAGGAATAAGTACATAATATTCTGATGTTCAGTTTGTTGAGCATTTCTGGGCTATCATTTTCAGAAAACCAAACACCATCATCTTTAAATAATAAGAATTCTACTAATTCTGTGTTTATAAATGTCTTTCCTAAGGATATTAACAGATGACAAATATCAGGCTAGATTATTCCATTTCTAAAATTTAAACTTAAGAGCACAACAAATATGTTACTGATGTTGAAATATATAAAAGACTGATCATAATATGTAGCTCCGTCTAGTGACAGGTGTCTGGCCATGGCAGAGGGATTGGAACTAAATGACAGGTCTTTTCCAACCCAACCCAAATTCTATGATCCTATGACTTTCCTATCTTTGTATTTATGTATCTGTGTGTTTATATTTATATATAGCTTATGAGTATAATTCAAAAATTATTTATGAAATATCAGAATCTGTATCCTCATTTCAAGAAAGAATAACTGAAACATACAGGGCTTAATTAATCTTTTAACAAAACTGTCAGATCGGGAAACATTATTGAACAAAGGTAGATATAATGAATTAAAAGGGATAAATTAATTACAAGACAACAATTTCATAAATTCTAACATGAGTCTTCATTAATTTGTAAGTATATCAGTTGCTATGTTGCTATTTTCTTATTTACAGGAAGATGTTTTACATGACATAGGACATATCTCTGAGAAACATCATAAAAATAAAGCAAATCTAGTGTCATGGTAAACAGTATAGATCTGTTTCATTCTTATGACACAGACATGCTGAGAAACACTATCATAGACTTTGCCAAAATATTTATGATACTGAGCTGTTGTGAAAAATTTTTGAAACAAAGAAATGTTTCAAGGAAAATAAATATGGAAAAGTATATGCAGAAACATGAATGTGAGACATGGTTTCTATGAAAAAAAACAAACCAAACCATTAGCTCTTGTGTTTTAAACAGAGAGAAAAACTTCCTAAAATTACATTGCTGGGATCAATCAAAATTTTAAACTGCTGTCTTTGGTCTCTATTTAAAATGATTACTGATTTGGCAGCAGTTTTAACATCAGGAGTTTGAGGAAAGATTATAAACTTCTGAAGATGAGTCAATGCCAGGTACAGAATTACCTAAATTTTTAGGTCCTAAGAATAGGATAAATTGACATAAATTATTCGTATTTACTAAGTAGTCTACAAAGATTTTGTTTGGTGAGACAGAAAATATTAATCAAGTAAGCTTTGTAAGACATCAGAGAACCAAAACACCTTAAAAACAAATTAGAACCCTTTTTATTCCCTTTGAAGTTTGCTTAAAGAGGGAGGTTGGATATTTTGTAAAACTTTGCATTTTCTTAAAGCTTTTCTGTATTGTGAATGATGATCTAAGGATAAGCCTAAACTTTGTGGGAATTGTTGATGAAGCACTGCCATCTTTTGGTTGTACAAATACGGAATATGGAGGAAGGATATAATTGTTACTGAAATAGACATAGGCTGAAATCATAATATTATTACTTTATTCTAGCATTGGTCTACTTTGCTTTTCTAGGTAAAGGGCTGTAATTTTCCCCTTAAATTCTTCAGTATATTCTAATTTCACCATCCTATCAGTCAAAGTAATGCAACAAAATGGCATGAAGTAATTGTTGGCTTTAACAGAAAATTGACAGCCTAGGTTAAAGAGATTTTCTGTACTTTTTTTTCAATTGCTCTTGTCTTTACTTTTCCCAAAATAGATTAGCAAAATAAATTTTGTTACAAACTAGACAAATTTTGAAAATATGGAATATAATAAATACTAATGTCAATGACAATTATTGTATGTAAGAATTACCTAAGAACTACTCAGTGACACTAAGATCAGCTGTGTTTTAAATTAAGAACAATACAAATTGTTCTCCATTCCTTAAGTTATAAATCTAATGCTGATACTCTAAGGTTCAGTGTTATGGTAACATTGTTTCTTGAAAAGGATTTTTGCCGCTTACCTATTTAACAGTTTGCAGAGGACACACAGTTTTAAGTAAACAGTATAGTAATACAACAGAATACTTTTTCTGCATGTGGAAGTAGTTGAAATATTTATTAATTTAGTAGAAATGTGAAAAAATGCAGTATATGCTTTGAATGTGTAAGCCCAGTATTATTCTGTTTTAAAATATATAATATTTAATACCCAATTTTATTGTCATATATGATTTTACCTCTTTTTAAATGCAATATTAATGTCATAAGCAAATTTCTGGAAGAAAAAATAAGATTTTAATGTTAATATTAATATTTTACCCTTCAAAAATTGTTTAAAAACTTACGTCCCACTAAAGTATTGCTAAATTAACTAATAAAGGTATAAGGCTATCAACTGCCTCACCCCGAATGCAAATGAATTAAAATTTCTGCTTGTAAGAAACAATATCTTTATGCAGTACTTTCAAGCTTGATTTGAACAGAAAGAGATGGGAATTGTGCCATATGCCTAAGACTTATGATGTGACATTTTTCCTGTTAACTCAAACATGGACAAAAGTGTGAAGTGCAAAATATGCTTGCACTGCTAAGGACTGACTATCAGCACACTTGTCTGAAAATTCAGTCAACATGCAACATTTGGAAGGTCAGAGGCCTGTGATATGGAAATCAAATTATTATCTAATACTGAACAAAAGATGAGAGGCTTTGAAGTTTTTTTTTTTTTTAACTTACGACTAGAAGCTTCCGCACATCTGCTGCCTGAGATAGTGATAAAAAAGCCAATATCAACATTTGGCAGGTTAGAACAATTGTTACCTCATTTCAGATAGACTGGTACCACTGGCACAGAAAGTTGCAGGTGAGACCAACAGTACCTGATAGAACAGTTTCAGAAAGTCTGTGTTCTGAGCAGACCAGGCATTTCTTGGTGTGCCTCATTCCTGTGGTCAAGCATATTTCTGGGAATACCATACGGCATCATAACTGCATCCTCTCACCTAGTTCAAGCAATCTCCATCATTCTTGCTCTACAGCCTGCTCACATGGACACCATGGGATTCCTGCATCAGGCACTGCACCTGCTCAGACCAAGGAGCCAGCTGCATCCATGCAACCACTGCAGAGGAGCAGAGCTGGCAGGTAACCATGGCTCAGAAGTGACTCTCTGTGCAGAGCCATTTGACACAATACTTAGCACCTGGTACCAAGAGACAGAGATTTCTTCTGCAAACCAGATTTAAGCAAGTCATGTTCCCCCTCTGGAAAGACTACAGTATTTGTAAATCTTTGAATTAACAAAATTATTTTTTCAGAATTTTTCTTTGATATGAACAGGAAGATTATATTTGTGAAGGACACAGTCTTTCTGAAAGAAACTAGAAAGACTCTCTTCCATATTTCCTCTAGATGACAGGAAAGAATATGAGATTAAATGTGATATGAATGTGGTTTTATTGCGCAGAGGGATTGGAAGGTTCAAGTCACTAAAAAATGTCACACAGAAAAGTCTGAAAAATGGAGACTAAATTTTGAAGTTAAATGAAGGCTGAGCCATATCAAATATTCTGAATAAATGAATGACAGATGAGTCACATTCGAGTTTTTTCGATCTTATTGGGTCAGAATAAAGAAATTAGGTAGTCTATATACACAGAGGATACTTTGTCATTGTGTTGCATATTGTAACGCTGAAATCACTAAGATCTACCTTTTGTTTTTTACATTGTTCCACACTGTTGTCTTTACTTTTTTTTTTTTCTTTTTTTCTTCTTTTACTGAAGGGATACAGACTATTTACCAGAGAATCAAGTTGTGGGGATTTAGTGTGGACAAAATGTTCAGCTGAGAGTTCTAGGGAATATGAATACATGAGGAAATTACAAATGAACAGTTTAATGAGGGAAAAATAAAAGTGGGAACACCTGTACACTTTCAGTACTTTGCAAGCTGATTTATTTCCTTCTCAAAATGCACACATCATTCCCACTAACATAACTGGAGTAACACCCATATATTTAGTAAGAAAAATAGCCATGACTGTTTCTGTCACTTCCCTAGGTATCATCACCATTTCAGTCAGTTTCTATATGACAGGGACATAATGAGACTGCTCTCTTTTTCATCTATACCTGAGTTTATAAAAGAGCAGTCACTTAGGAATACACTTCTAGGTCCTGGTTTCCAGTTGGGAGTTGGCCCAAGTTTCCACATACAAACACCTGCATGAATATTTCCAAATGCAAATATCTGCACTGTAGTATTGAAATTGATTGCTTGCATGCATCAGGACATCACTGTTTTATCATGCAAGAAGTTTATAACAGGGAAACTAATCTTAATTTTTACATAAGGTTTTAGAAGGCAGAACTGAGGAAATAAAGGGATATTAAATGCATTTCTAAACCCTCTAGTTCCCAGAAAGTGAGAATCCATATTTGCCAATTTTGAATAGTCTTTCCCCAAGCATTTTTTGTTGGCCACTTCATGGAGAGGTTGCTGAATAAATCTTTAGTTTGTCTCAGCATGATCATCTTTTATGTATGCATAGGAAGTTCTATGTAGTTACAATTGAAGGGACAGCAGAGAGCCAGGATCCTAAAAATTTGCTTCCTAAGTCTTAGGAGATGGATTTAACTCTAGTGCATTGGTCTTCTTCAGTAAGAACATTTTCTTTAATAAAACTGCTCAAAGTTTCCAATTATCTGGATGAGCTACCTCTCAGTACAGAATGGCCAGTACACTCTTTTATAAAGGCATTGAAATTCTTATATGAAAGCAAAAACGTTATGAAACTGAACACTGAGACTGTCATGGCAATATTAAAGAGTGCACAAGGAGGCATGCAAATGTCAGTGGTTTGCTCACTACCATAAGGGAACAAATTTCTTCCCTTATTTTTGTCTCATGCATTTTTACATTTGCACAGTATCTTTGAGAAGTTGTAACTTAACTGTTATGTACCTTATTTTCCTCTTTCAAATCCTCATCCTAGACAGGTTAAAGTCAAATAAAAGGCTTTCATTGGCCCCAGATGGCTTGCAGCATAGTTTAAAATGAAAAACAATGTCACCTGACAGGGAAGTTTGTGCAAAATTTCAGATATTGAGCCTGCTCATTTCAAATATAGAGGTAATTTGATGACTTTTCTTAATGATTCTTAGCTTGTGATGTTAGAAAAAGTTGTCATGCTCTCCCCAAAGTGATGGATTCACATTTCAGAGAAGTCCACATATTGAGGACCATGGTGATAGGTAGTAAAAAAAATTATTTGACTGTTAAGAAAAGATTAAAATGCCACCAAAAAACAAATATAAAAGTGCCTGTTCTACAAAATGAGAGGATCAGAAAACTCATAAATAAATAGGTAAGGTTTTTTGTGGAGTATGTTATAAACTAGAAAAAAGAAGGCATTTGACAGGAAATAAAAAAGAAGAAAATTTGACAGGAAATAAAAAAGATAATATTAGTTACTTAAATGAGACTGGCTAGGCTATAGAGCTTTAATATGCATATAGAAAAGCATCCTTTCTCTGTAAGAAAAAATGTGCACTAATTTTTGTAGATAAAATTAAAAGAAAATATGGGCAAGAAAAATGTCCATAAATTAAAGCTTGTTTCATAATTTGTGTCAGGAATATATTCATTGGAGAAGTGTGGTCATTTTGCTTTTCCAGTCCATTTTCATTCTTAAAACTTTTTTCATTATTTGGTCAAGAGGTTCTGGGCTTAGCCAATGTCTCTGTAATTCTACTTTGAGAGAAAAATGAGATGTTTTTATTTATTTAAAGCAATTTTTTTATATTTAAAGGAAAGTAGATAATGACCAACCTTATTTTTAAACAGACAGAATGAGACAATTTGTGTCTCATTCAACAAACGCACTTCCTTCCCTAATAAACTTTGGGCCCGAAGTAAAGCCCAGAAGGATAAACTCGAGACATAGGATGCTCCAGAGACTGGAAAATGCACTTTACAAGTTTTCAGTAATACAGATGTCTGAATGTTGTTCTATTGTAGTCAGCCATTAAAAAAAAATAATAAAAAAAAAGGGGTTTTGTGAGAATGCAAAAAAAGATTTAGATACCATGGAGTCATTTGCAGAACAATCTGGAGAAAGTCAATCCTCCTTGTACCTGGTGTCTTATGTGAACTGGCCCTTCAAAATCCTTTTGCAAATTACTCTAAGGTTACTTCTCTGAAGTAGAAGCAATTTCCAGAGGTTCTGCAGTTACCAGTTGTAACTGTGAATAATAAGCATTCAACATTTTATTATGTTTGAAATATTCGACCCAATTCAGGAACTGCTTGTGTGTTGGGAATTGTATATATTAGCTATGGGTTTTGTTTTGTTTTCCTTCTCAGTTAAAAAAAAAACCAACCAAAAAACAAAAAACACCCAAACAAAACAAACAAAAAAACCCCAAAACACCAAACTCATCAACACTTAGGCACTTTTTCTTTATTGGAAATGTGACAGGTTTGGGAAAAAATGATTGAGTAAAATAAAGTTAATGGTATTGTATGCATCTAATAATTTCACTTCTGGAAACACAGTTTTGCTGCTTCTTCACAAAAATTCCATGAAAAAATGTTCTGTATAATTATTGGCATTGATTACATATTCACACCATTGAACACCTTAAGGGAAAATAAGTTGAAAGAAAAGCATTCTGAATTTGAAGTAGATATGTAGTCAAGAGTGAAAATAAAAGTGAAGCAGACATTTGCCTAGTAGGTAGTTTTCAGAAAAAAAATCTACTTAGCCTTCTATGAAACAGATGGAATATTTGTCTCTCTGAAGTAAGAAAATTCATCTGCTTTATTCATCCCTGCTTTTTCTAGGCTTGTAAAACATGCCTGTGTGATAGGGAAGCTCTGAAATAGAAGATGTATAAGGTCAGAAATACAGAGTAAGAAATACACAGTCAAATTGGAATAGCCCTTTTGATTTCCACACAGATTTATGCATTAAAAGTTGATGGGTGGCTTAACCTTTCACTCTCTGCTCTGGTGTACCGGTGTCATGTACCTTCTGTAATCTTACAACTGCCATTACATACCTATCTCACTTGTGCATCTTGGGAAAAATTAAGTTTTAAAAAAATCTTCTGTTGATTTAAACATCTATTTTCAAAAAGGCAGGAAATGACCAACCTCTCCACCAAATAAAGTATTCATGCTCAGAACGAATGACAGACTGCTTTTACAACTCCCTGTGGGATTTACAGCTTTGCTGTTAGAAAAGTGATTCCTCACAGCGAGATATCAGAGATTTCTTGTGTATGAGTATTCAAGGGTAGTGCTCAAGTCATGAAGGATTCAGACCTCACCACTTCATACAACGCCAGAACAAGTTAAACAAGGTGTTTTAACTTCTGTTTTCCAGGACTTTCAGATGAAGATTGACATTCTTTCTGGAAGCTGTGCTTTACTGAAGCACAAATTCTTGAAATCAGTTTGGGGATAAAAGATTAAATATAAAAACCTACAGTATGAAGGAGAGAAGTGATTTTTACTTATACATATATATATACATACAGAAATAAGAGGATTTCTGGCTTCTGTAAACCTTTCAATCTGCTTAAGTGTATAAATCGTAAAATTAACATTTGCCAAACATTTATAAGAATTATGTATTAATTATTTTTATAAGTTTTGATGTTATTTCTATATGAATATCTATTAAAATATTTATTAAAATGATCTGATCTGTAAGTTTCTAGAACTCTCAAGGCTATTGTGAAATTACTGCATCTAAATCCGGGATCGTCCTTCTGAAACGAGTTACAATCATCCCCACAATAATTGTAAGGGGGAAAAAAAAAAAGTCCTAGGAAAACAGTAATTTGAAATAATTTGGTATCTTTCAGAACAGACTTTCTTTTTCAACTCATAAAGGGTTTTTTTTTTACATAGGAAGAAAATGTTGGTATTTTATAGTCTTTGTAAACAGCCATACATAATTTTATTAGAACTGCATTACGCTACAGCTACAATGTTGTTATTGTGACGCAACAGACTTGTGTCACAATCATGCTAATTAGAAGAAACTAACTGTATTACACAAATACATCAAAACTAAGCACAAGCAAACCACATCAGAAAACACAACTGTTTCTTGACTTTCTTGCTTTCCTCTGCAGCTAGCTAATTTTGAAAAAATTGATCTACATCTATTAAAACCAGAGAAATTCATAGGAATTGGAAGTAAATGATTCATTAGTTTGTAAATGTTTTTCTATGTCAGCTGTTTTTACCAGTATGGCACGAAAATTATGCTGGAAAACTCTTTATTAGGTTAACATACATGCTTAAATACATTTTAAGTTACCATATTTGTGATAACAAGTTAAATTCAGAGGGCAGATACTGGAGAATATATGAAATATTAGTCTAAAAAACTGAGAATACTTTTAAAAATAAATGTTATTATGAAGAGAAGCTGAAATCTCTACAACTGTAAACTCATTAATGTATATCAGAACAACAGAGCAAGAAAATTTATCTGACAGGTATGGAAAAATTGAATAACAATACAACAGAAGAAAACAAACCTCTTACAAACGGCTGTTCAATTAAATCTAAAAATCCATCCTGAAAAAGAGGAGGCTCCAGGGAATCCTTGCAGCACCTTCCACTAGTAAAAGGGCCAATAAGAAAGCAGAAAAGGGTTTTTTACAGGAGGGTGTAGTGATAGGACAAGAGGCAATGGGTGTAAACTGGAAGAGGCTATGTTTAGGTGGGATATTATGAAGAAATTCTTCACTCTCAGGTGAGGCACTGGAAGAAGTTGCCCAGAGAAATGGTGGATGCCCCACCCAACCCTGGAGAAGTTCAAGGCCAGGTTGGATGGGCCTTTGGGTAACCTGGTCTTGTCAAAGGTGCCACTGCCTATTGAAAAAGATTGGAAATATTTGATCTTTAAAGTCTCTTCCAGCTCAAATGATTCTATGATTCTGTGATTCAGTTATGATATTGGGATTTTTTGCATAAATCATACAACTACATTTTTTTTTAATCAGTAGAATGAAGATAACAGCTAAGGCATAACCACCTAACTGTCTGAATACAATCTTTTAACATGTTGGTCATAGTAAAACTGGTATAATTTAGACATCAAATAATTAAATTACCTGATGAGTACAGTATAAATGCCTAGCCTAAATACATTTAAGGTAGTTCAGGAATTCAGCATGCAATCTAATACTGCAACTGAAAGTACTTCTCCAAAACTTTTGTTTTAATCCAATGGTCAGGCTTAGAGAAAGCTGTATTTCTTTCCTAAGAAAAGAAAATAATGCAAAGAAGTGAGAGAAAGAAATATATTTAAAATATAAGAGAGGTTCTCATTGCTATCAGAAAGAGCATCTGTGTCAGGCCACAGAAATGAGGAGCTTGTGAATGTGAGGAAACAACCAAACTGCACTTGAACAGAACCATTAAATTGCATGGTCTATAAAGTGTGAGAGGAGCAGCTATTGGGATAACACCTGATTTATAGGAGTGATTTGTTTTCTACGTGTACATACAACTGAATCCAAGATTGTTGATACTGTTTGCAAATTTTTTGCTCTATGGCTTTTGTTTTTCATTCAAACTTGGTCAACACAAGCTCCAATGTTTGCCACCATAGGAAAAGCACTAGAGGGTGAATCTGAGAAAGTTAAAATGGGTCAACTGAAAAATACCTACTCCAACAACAATCAATCAAAAAGAGAACAGAGAGTTCTAGTTTCTGTGTGTGCATAACGTTACGTTAGCTAGTTGAAATTTAGTGTATGATCCCTTCAACATATTTTTAAAGAACTCTTCATCATAAACTGAGAAGTCTCTTATAGAGGCACTTGTAGAGAATTTGTTAAATTGGCCAACAGAAAGCATCCAACAGAGACAAGGCTGCCACAGCTCCATGCCTTCCAGGTCCAGCCCAGGGTAAAGAGGCTGAGCCTGCATTGCAAATAGTACATTCCCTGGCAGGGAACAAGTGCCAACATCTCCACAAAAAGTAGCACAGTCCCCATGGGCAGGGGTTTGGCCCTGGCTGTGATGGCCATTGCAGATTGCCTGGGAGCCTCTGCCAGTGGCTGCTGGCAGGGCAGGGATGCCCTCAGCCATGCTGGCACTGCGCTGGTCCCCAGCTCCAGCAGCCAGATCACACTGAGTAACAGGCGTTGAGATGTTGGCCCAGCAGCAAACAGTGACACATTTTGGGAAACTTCTCATGGGTGTAGTTTGTCTTCACAATATGGAACTTTAAAGCTGCAGTGACAAAGAGAATTTCCTAAGTAGTGATGAAATACAAGCAAACATAAAAAAAAATCCAGTACTGATTTTTTTTTTTTACAAGATTTTGTATTTCTGTGCTGTGAGAATCTCTAGGTGACATTTTAGCAGCTTCAGAGGAAGAACTGCAGAAAAAGAGGAGTCTTACCATAGAAAACTAAGCTAATTCAGCATGTAGGGGTTACAAGGAGCCGAGCAGAAGAATTAACTAAGCAAGGGACATGGTGTGCTCCTAAAGTAAAATTTCAGCACATCCTAACAGAATTAACTGGTTATTCTAATGTTGTTCATGACAGGTCCTGGGATCTTCTCATGGCAAGAAAATGAATGCTGAATTAAATTTAATTATTTGATTAATATTAATTATATCTGGCTGCCATGAATGCACAGAAGTTCCCAGGGTAGGCCAGAACTCTTACCGACATTGCCATATGATGGCTGCACCTACTATGTTTTTCTTCATTGGTATCTTAAAAATATATAGTTCTTTATGAAAGGAAGTTACTGAGCTAAAAGGATAGGGAAAATCAGAAGTAAAGGAAAAATTGCTTAACATGCTTCCTTTACAAAACTAATACATACTTTTAAGTGAAAAAAATTCTGCTAGAAAAATGTTGTCACAAGAACTATGAAGACTAAGAAACTTGAAACTAATAACTTGCTGATGGCAAAATTAGATGTATAAATGGCCCCAGTCAGTCTCCCCTTATCCCTTTCTAGGATGAGCACTCCCCCCCTTATACATATCCCTGTCCCTGTGTTCAGAGGCTCGAGTTAAGCTGATGTGAATGTCACATCCCTGCCTGAGGGCTGCCATGAGTGACCCCCACGGCAGCTCAGTCCTGCTCCTGCCCATCCTGATGTGCTGACTCTACTCCCCAGACTGATCCTCGACCTCACTCATCATCAGTGATGAGTGAACACTCATCACTCACCATTTTCCTGGTGCTGGTGGTGCTTGGCAGGATGCATTGCTGTGGCCATGCTGCTCTGCTTCTCTCTCAGGGTGGCACAGCCCTGCCTGCCCTGGGCCACCCTCCCATCCTTGGACTCTTTCTTGTCTTTTATAACTTTCCTGGATGAGTCCAGTCCCTTAATGCTTAACATTATTTCCTGTACTGGATGTGGCTGGTGACAATATTTCTGAACAAAGCTATTTTTATTCTGAGAGAAAAAAAAAAGTGTCCATTAAGTGTCAATAGTAAGTAATAACCAAACACTCTCTTGCAGCTGTGCAATAGCTTTACATACTTACATGACAAAAATTGCCTTGATGTCTTATTTTGTGATTAGGAAGAACTTGACAATACTCATTAAAACAGAAGTCCCTCCTGCTCAGATGCCATCTCTGTTGTTATAGGGAGCACCTGTTTCTTGAGAAAGCATATTTGGATGATGTCACGTGTTTCAACAGTGTGCTGAAATTGAGATAATATCCAAAAAAGCTGTTTCACTCTGCAGATTATATTAGTTTGCATGAATTTGAATAAACTATCTTGAACTCATTTATACTTCTGGTCTGTATAGCATCCTGTGATGGATTTCAACAATTTATGAGAATGTGAAGAAGTACTTGTTTTGCAAGTTTTGAAGCTTCCTGTTAAATATTTCACTGAATACACTCTAATTCAACCGCTGCAGAAAAATTACAAATGGTCTAAATCTATTCACTTTTGGTAGAATACTTTTTCTTATTCACTTCTGTAGTAGCCTTCATCTACTACTTTGTTGTACTATTTCAGTGTCATTTACTTCAAAACAATTCCATATTTCTTATCACACTTCCTTGGCTTTCTCAGAATCCTATTATGAGATTCATTATAATACATCTATTACATGAAATAATAAAATTTCATGAACATCAAGAGATGTTTTCAGATGGTTGCCTGCAGTAGTTTCAAGACTTTCTTTCTGAGTGTTAATAATTCATTTAGATCTCCCCATCTTGTACCTGTGGCTTTCATAATTTTAGCTCTGCAGTTCAGATTCTTCTGAGGTCTCCCACCACGTAATTTCTTTAGTCTCTTGATAATTATGTCTCTAAATACTTTGTGTACCCTACTATCAAAGTCAAAATTAAATTGTAAGGTGCTTGATGGCCTGGGAAGTTATGCAATTTCTAGAAGAGATGAAGAGGTGTGAGTCAGGTTTGCAGGTATATCAAATTTTTCTCAAGTAATTTAGCCTGCTACAAAAGATTAATTTATATTATTCACTAGTTTCATCAAACTTGTATTGAAATTTAACCATTAAAATCTAAACCTGGAAAGTCTTAACATTTGAAAAACCTCATTCTGCTGAAAAAAACAAGCTATATTCCTTTGGTATATTTCAGTGAATTTAAATATCAGTATGACAGGTGCTAGAAGTATCATAAGTGCCTGTTAATATTTGTCACACCTTTATAGCACAAAAGTAATCTCTTGGAATTTTGTAGGTGCAAAAAAATTTTTTTTAGTAATTTCTAAGCATAAATATAACAAATATAATAAACATAACTACTGAATACATGTATTGATTTTCTACAGCAACAATAATACAAGAGACAATGGTTTGATGCAGGAGTGGTTTAAAATCAATGATAACCTATGTAAATTAGATCTCTTTCATCTTCAAAAGCTCTGTAAGAGAATCTAGTTTCTGCAAAGCAAATGAGATGAAAATGTCCTGAAAAAAATCCCATACTTGCAGGTTGTGCTGCTTATATTAGACCAAGATATTAATATTAGCTGATATTAATTGTAGAGAAACAACAAGGTATTTTTCAATACTAAAAAGCCCACCCAGCAAATGCCTGGTTAATATAGATGTAAGCACAGGAACTATGTATTGTGTTTTAAAGACAACATAATATAGTAGCATTACAGGTGAATTTCAGCCTTTTTTATCTATCAACATCCAATAAATTTTACTTTATTTTTTCTCACTCCTTTCCAGTCTCTCAGGACAGTCGTGATGGAAACATTTTACTATTTTTTTCCCTGTAAGCTGTAATATCATCAGCTCCAACAATTAGTTTAGCACTGCCAAGCCTGTCACTAAACCATGTCCCTAAGTTCTACATCTACACATCTTTTAAATACCTTCAGGACTCAACCATTTTCCTGGACAGCCTGTTCCAATGCTTGACTGCCCTTTCAATAAGGAAATTTTCCCTCCCCTGGCCCAGCTTGAGGCCACTGTCTCTTGTCCTATCTCTTGCTGCTAGGGAGAAGACACCAATCTCCACCTCACTAGAACTTTCTGGTGTTGTAGAGGAGATACAGTCTCCCCTGAGACTCCTTTTCTCCAGGCTGAACAACCTCAGCTCCCTCAGCTGCTCCTTGTAAGATCTGTGCTCCAAACTTTCCCCACCTGCATTGCCCATCTCTGGGTCTGCTCCAGCACCTTGGTGTCTTTCTTGTGCTGAGAAGCCCAAAATCCTGAACACAGGATTTGGGGCATGCCCTCACCAGTGCTGAGTACAGGGGGACAATCCCTGCCCTGGTCCTGCTGGCCACACTATTTTTGATACAGGCCAGGATGCCATTGGCCTTCTTGGCCCCCTGGGTACACACTGGCTCATATTCAGCAGGCTGTTGATCAACATCCACAGCTCCTTTTCCAACAGACATCTTTCCAGCCACTCTGATAATTGTAGTCAATTTTATTTGCATGTATCTTGTGAACAGATATAAATTCAGAAGTTAATTGAGTTATATTGATTAAGATTATTTTTAAAATCCCATATAATTTTCCAAAAAAGAGTCAAATAGCTCAAGAAAATTAATGTATTTTAAAACATGATTACTCTTACACTGTTAGCAATGATAGCATAAGATATTTATAATCACCAAAATTTTGTAGAATATCTTAGGTGAATTTGTTCTTATTTACAAACTTGTGCATAGAATTATTCAGTTTTGTTCATGAATTTTACCAGAAGGGGCAACACTTACTTTTCTGTCTAAGTATTAAAAATCATCCCACTAAATATTTCCAGGTTTTTATAATTTGTATTTTTAAACTATGTACAGCATTTTTGTCTATCACAATCCCCGTAAACAATAAGGTGCAATAATATTCTTTTTCTGCTCAAAATCATTATCTCTTTTTTTTATATAATATTTGTGTGCAGTGTGTGTGCAGAAGAGAAAATGCAGGCAGAGAAATTCCATTACAGAAGCAATCCCTGAAAAAGGAAGACTGATGATTCCAAATATCCTTGTCTGTTAAGCATAATGCTAAAATGTGGAGTCTTTTGTTTGGAAATTTAGTATAGGAGTAAAATTGATTCAGGACATATTTCTTCTAGAAATTGCTAATTAATGCTCTCACTCTGAATAACTGAATTTGTGCAATGCTTTACTAACCTCGAAGAAAATTAATATATTTCATATTTGAAGAAAAGTTAAACAGAGGCACAATTTTAACTTCATATTCTAATTACATGTCATTACTTTGACTATGTTAGATTTGCCTAAATTCCTGATGCACTTTTCTAAGGGGTGTTACCTCTGTAGGTCTCAGAATATCAGGTAATCCTGATTATTAAAGTGGAGGGAATTTTAAGGAGTGTACAGATAGCAACTTCAGTCCTTTTTTCTCAGAAATCAATTTATGACTGTCATCTCATTTGCAACTTAGGTGTCAGAAGTGATGTGCTTTGCTCTGTAGTTTTCTCAACCTTGCTACTCACAAGATGATACTCTTATAATATAAGCTGTTTTAATGTATAATTCAAGAAAGTATGTGGTTGGCAAAAGTTCTTATCCTGGATTTTTAGTGTCTTCTTTCCTATATTTACACTCTTAGTGACAGTTCAGTACCTACTTGCTTTAAGTTTTGAAGTCATGAGGTTAAAGTCTTAAGCTGACATTTCCAAAGTCAAATGTTCTAGGATTACATTTAAAAGTTTTTCTTTAAAGTGATGTTTTTACCTCCTGAACCAAGACTGAGAACACAAATTGGGCTTAGAGAAGTCCCTGAAAGTTTCTCTAAATAATAAAACCTTTTATCCTTATGCTATGCAGGATGAAGTACCATATTCTTTGTTATGAAAGCACAGACATCTCTGGTTTTTCATCAGTACAGTTTTGAAAGCGCTGGTAGATTCAGAATCATGTATTGGGGTTTCCCTGAACTATTTCCTTTCAGTCCCTTCAGAAATTACCACCTGAATGTTTTATATAACATAAAACATATTTTCTGACTATTTGCATCACAGAAGACAGGAAGAATTTTATTAAATCATACAAGAATGTGCTGTTATTTAGAATCCTACTGTAATCTCAGTAGTAAGTTTACTGCATGAGATTCTCAGTAAACATGAAGTCTCCAGTTGTGTGTTCTAATCTGCTCACTCAAAACTCAGCATTTTCCACTATTACTTACAGAGAAAGGATATTTTCATCCTCTTTTGGGCTTGAAATCATGAGTGGATTTAAAATTCAAGTAGGTCTGACAAAATCACAGAATATCCTGGGTTGGAAGGGACCCACAAGGACCATCCAGTGCAACTCCTGTCCCTGTATAGTAACATCCTCACACCATGCGACCAAGAGCAGTTGTCCAAATGTCTCTTGAACTCTGTCAGGTTTGGTACTGTGACCACTTTCCTGGGGAACCTGTTCCAATGCCCCAACATCCTCTGGTGAAGAATGTTTTCCTAATATCCAACCCAAGCCTCCCCTGACACAACTTCAGACCATTCCCTCAGGTCCTGTCATTGATTACCACAGAGAAGAAATCAGTGTCTGCCCCTCCTCTTCCCCTCATGAGGAATTTGTAACTGCAATGAGGTCTCCCTTCAATCTCCTCTTCCTGAGTGACCTCAGCTGCTCCTCTTATGATTTTCCCTCAAGGTCCTTCATCATTTTCATTGGTCTCCTTTAGATGTTGTGTAAGAGACATATATATTTTTATATGGTCTTGCCCAGAACTGCCCCCCAGTACTGGAGATGAGGCTGCCCCAGCTCAGAGCAGAGCAGGACAATCCCCTCCCTTGCCCAGCTGGTGATGCTGTGCCTGATGTGCCCCAGGACAACATTGTCCCTCCTGGCTGCCTGACTCATGTTCAAATTTCCATTGACCAAGACCCCCATGTCCCTTTCTATGGCACTGCTTTCCAATATCTCATTCGCCAGCCTGTCCATACAACCAGCGTTGTCCCATTCCAGGTACAGAATCCAGCACTTTCACTTGTGGAAATTCATGTGGTTGGTGGGTGCCCAGCCCTCTGATTTGTCAAAGTCTCTCCTAAGGGCCTCTCTGACTTTAAAGAAGTCAACAACTCATTCCATTTCTGTATCATCTGCAAACATGCTCAGTCCCTTCCAGTCCTGTGTTGAAATCATTTATGAAGATGTTGAAGAGCACAGGGCTGAGGATGGAGCCCTGTGGAACCCCACTAGTGACAGGTCACCACTCTGATGTCACCCCATCCACTGTAATCCTTTGTGTCCAACCTGCGAGCCAGCTGCTCACCATCACATGATGTGATTATCCAGCTGTGCTGGACATTTTGTCCAGAAGGATTCTATGAGAGATAGTAATGATCGATTTAGTACTGACTTTTCACTAGCATGAGTATTCCTCTAAACAAATTGCAGTTATGAAATGTTGTTTGAATTTTGCAAAATTTGTAAAATTTAAGAGATAATACCACAGAATTCTCATTGTTTCACTATCGTAAGTCTAGTGCACAAGTCTTGATAACAGCTCATTTACACTGTACTTATATCAGGTTGAAAGACATAACCATTTTCTAGTATGTCATGAGAAAAATTTTCTAAGAATTTCACTTGTAGTGAAGTATTTATGCTCTTGTTCTGTAAACAATTAAATAAGTTTTTGTCTTATATGGGCAAAATAATTGAGACTTCAGTCAGATGCTCCTTATGTGGATCTGTATGTATACATTAGTAATAAATACAAAATAATAGGTATTTTCATCTCCCATAAATATGTAAAGAGAAAGGAAATCCTGCACATACAATCTACTGATGTCATGTATATTGGTTATATGATTAGACTGAGTAATCTGTATAGAATATCTCTGGAGTCTGTATTTCAGAAAAGGTAAAGAAAATTTGGACAGTGTACAGAAAACAAATTAATGTGAGAATGGGAAAGGGGATGATTTGTTGATATTAAAAGTTTAGCTCACAAAAAACCTAGATGCTAATATCCTTCCTTTGTGGTGAAATGAAGTCCTGATTATATACTAAGGTGAGGAAAACATTCCAAGAAATTACAGAATTATCAATTGATTAATGAGAGAAAATACTTGGCAGTCTTCACCTCTTGGAAGTACCTAGAGGGATTTTTTAATTCTTTCATTAACAGATTCCACCCACAGGTCTTTGCTCTCTGCCTTCTCATCCATCCACTCATCATCTGGTCTTTTGTTGACAGTCAGAAACAAGTTTGTTCTAGGAACTGATGCTTTGAAATTTAAGGATCTTTGAGAGTTCAGGGGTTCTATTACTAAATAACCTTATTTTTTTTTATCCCAACTACAGCGTACCAAAGCAGGCACCTAAAGGACTAGGAAGTCCATGGGAACTGAGTAGAGAGACTTCTCACTATATAGAAAAAATAGATTAAATAAATAGAAAAAATAGAGATAGAATTACACCTATCTTTAAAAGAATTTAAGAATCTACTTCTGTTTCAGAACAAAACAAAAAGAGCAATTTTCTTTTAACTGTTAAACTTCTGTGAGCAGAAATATCTTTCTGCTCATAACTCAAATAAAAGTTTTTGGGTTTATTTAATGGTCAGCATCCAGAAATGTTTTCAAATGGAAACTTGAAAAATTTGACAAGATTGAATAAACTCTGAAATGAGAATAAAATCAAATGTCAGGGATTGATCTCAAATCAATACAAGAGCTTTATAGATGAAACTGTATCTAGTGACAAACCACATGATTTAAATATCAAAATCAATTAGTTAAAGTTTTGTTACAAAAATATTAATAAAATCAAAAAGTGTTGTAAATGAAACTTCACATTTTATTCTTAGATAACACTTAAAATATCTTTTCAACATCAGGAAATGTTAAATTATCTGAAGTGTCTGCCAACAGCATAATATCAAGCGCCTGTTACTCTAAAAGTAAAAACAAACAAATATTCTGTCGTTCGTATTCTTAGGTCTATAGCATGGAGGCAGTTATTACCTTATTTCCAGATGTACTAACCCTAATTTTTTCTTCCCTAAATTCCAAAAATATACTGATATTTTTATCAAAATTCAGACCATTTTTAAAGACCTGCCTTTGTTTTATTATGATCTGATTAATCTGAACAGAGCACAGAATATTGGTAAAGCATACCAGTCAGAATACTCTGGCAAAGTTGAGACATCCAGCTTCAAAACTGCCATACTTTAACTTTCTTATTGATCTTTCTGTCATTTTTTATGCAAACAGAGGTTAAGAAAAAATTGAGAATCAGACTTTCTGGAGTTTTCCATCTGTTTAAAATCAATATCTTTTTCCTGCAAGGCACAAAGTAGATTATATAAGTGTTTTTTAAAAACACTGGGAAAACATTAGTACAATATAACAACACTATATTTACAAAATAAAATATTTTCACACAAATTATGATGAGTGAAAATATTATCATTAGAGTGTACTGTACAATGGCTGTGAAAATTCTCTCAAGAATTCAAGTCACTGTTCTTTCACTGTGTTTTGTACCAAGAATATATTCAACCAAAGTATCAGTTAATTTTTAAAATAATCATAATTATTTTATGTGTATATATGTAATAAAAAATGACTTTTATCTGTTAAGGAAATCTAGGCCTATGTATTTTGTCTGTCTTTTCAATCATTTTTGGCTGTTAGAAAGCATGCTGACAAGCTGTAATTTAGCAAAACAAGACATGCCATTCTTTGTATAAAGAGAAGAAGAAGATAAAAAAGAAGGATGGAGACTTAATTTCCTGTAAAAGTTACAGGAAGCATATGGCTGCTATGAAAAGTGTGCTGGTCCTTCCAGTGAAAGACCTGGAGCATATTTCCACAAGAAGAGCATCTATCTCTATGAGAATTTGGGGGAGGAGGGTTATAATAATGTGCTATAAAAAAGTTTTGAGAAAATAAGGTGAATGAGCCAATTTGTTTTTCTAACACCACAAATGTGTTTTATTAAGTTTGAATGGGTTTGTGTAATTTGATGAAAAGTAATTTGATGATTCAGACTAACTTTGAATTAGGGTGTAATAAAGTGTTATTTTCTTGGGGTTATGGTGGTTTTTTGGAAAATATAGTCCATTTGGGAATCAGGAAGAGAGAAATGTTTTCACTTGTTCTCTATTGCACTTTATTTAAAAGTTGGTTGCTATTATTGCAGTGTCCTGAAAATTCTCTTTCATTTTTTAATGTCTGATTCTTTGATTCAATTTTACCTGGACTGACTTATTTGTTGAATTCCTTTTGCTATTGTGAATGGTTTAGCTATTAGGTTTTTCCATCTAGTTGCTTTTTTTCTTTTTCTAGCTGTGATTCACAAGAGACACTGCTTCAGTTTTACATCTTAGCATAGGTTTGTCCTTTTCATTTATTTTGCATTTTTATGTTTGCAATTTCAAAACCCCTTAATAAAATCTTAACTCAAAAAGTCTAAACTTTAAGAAGTGGTGAGTTTTTTCAGTAAAAAAAGGGAAACACATGCAAACCACAGTTTTTATGAGTATGAAGACTCAAAAGAAATTGAATGGAAAATATTCACAATGACAGCAGATGAGAGAAGTAGTACCAAAAAAGATGATCTGAGGTCATCTGATCTTTGGTGTGGTCCAAAGAGTAATGGACAACACGTTATAGATCAAAGTTTTATTGAGGCAGTAGGAGTCATAAACAGCAACATTCCCATGTGGCAACTCAGTCCCTGATAGCCGAGGGTCATAAGTGATACCACACCTCCAGTGGACTGCCAGGGGCACTTGGTGTTTGGATTATATGGCCACAACAGCCAATAAAGCAGCAGCAACATTGAAGAGATGCAGATACAAGAGTGTTTGGAGATGAGAACAGTAGATGGAAGAGAGGTTTTACTTTTTCTTGACTGATACGATTGCATCTATATTTCTCACTCTGAAGTCTTTGGATTTTTTCTATATCTAACTGAAGATGTCACTGCAATGTCTAAGTGTATTACTGATAATTATAGAACATTGGGCCCAGGATGCATTCATATCCATCTGTTTGACATTAAACCTAGAAAACATCCTACTATATCAAGATTATTGATACAGATGTTTAGTCAATCAGTCTGTAAAAGCCTGGAAATTATGGTGAAACAGGGATAAAAGATGTTCAAAACCAATAATGTCTGAATCAGAAGCCTTTGAGATGGAACATTTTGATGTATTTCTCCAGTGCCTTGATCAATGAGGCTGAATTTATGTGTTATTGTAATAAAAATAAAAGAGTCACCTGGCCATAGTCCCTTATGGTTTCCAAAACATGTTCCTTTACATGATTTTGTTTTCAACCCATACTGTGTGAATATAAGTAATAACTTCTTTTCAAGTTCTGTCCCTCAAGTGGTATTTTTGACTTACTTCAACATTACTTGTCCATTCCAAATGAAATACTGCTATTTTTTCTATTAATAACCAGATTTATGAGAACGTTCAAATGATGATAATATTGATACCTAATTGAATTTTTTTTCCTCTAAAGTAAAAATGCTGAAAAGGAATTCAGGTGAGCATAATTTACTTCTAATGATTTTGGGGTTTGTAGAAGGTTGTTGAAATATCCTGGTCATAAAAAAAGAAAGCATTCTGCTCGCTAGTCAGCTCCAAGTATTAGACCTTTCCATGAGCAATACTGAAGAAAGGTGTTTTTCTTGGGAGAAAGCCACACGTCATCAGCTCAGCATTAGGCATGACATTTGATTTCAGACATCAGTCATATCAGTGTCAACACCTGTGAGATCTCTTTGGGAAACATTGCAAATCAAAATATTAGCATTCATTAGTTGTACACATCAAACAGCTGTTCTCAGAGTTAAAGCAGTAAAAGGAAGCAAAGGAAAATTAAAAAACAAAACAAAACTATAAAATGATGTATTACTGGCATGAAAATGTTACCAGAGACCAAAATGTGTCATAATGACTGTTAATGAGATCATGCACTGAGAGAGAATATAAAAAGAGAGACGAGACTCTAATAATAATTATAAATGGATTCAGAGAGAACATGTTTAAACAATGCAAGGAATGATCAATGATTTAAGTGCCATTCAAGACAAGTAAGATCAGCAAAGGTGAGACCCAAATGATAGCACAGACTATCTAACAAGATCTGATAATTAATGATGACAACTGTGGCAGAAGTTTCTACATTTAATAAATAAATCTTATCAGAGACTTAGTTAAGAGGTTGTTTGCAGAGCAATTTCTCTGTCTTCCTGTGTCAAGACTGTTACAAGACATAACATTGATCAAAAGCTAAATACAACAGATGCATTAAAATTTTACTTATTAATAAATTGCTTCATAGGTCAGAAATCATAAAACAGGTAAAGAAGAATTTTATTAAATTTGTTAATGCAGTGTTATGTAATCATATATTCTTCATTGCATTCTCACTGGAATGTGATGTTGGCAATGAAATTCCTTAGACCTGCTTTCCGAAAGAAGGTCAAACAATAAAAATAAAATAAAGTTTAAAAAATCCTGCTGTGGCTTTTGGTTTGATCCCTTTCAAGATTTTATCTCCTTTGAGTAATATTTTAAGTATTTACCACTATTATAATTCTTCCCTCATTGGATTATTCATGTTCATATTTTACTCTAAACTGATTTTACAATTTATGCATAGATCAACTTTTATCTGCCTTACTATATTGAGAAACTATTATTAAACAACTTTTATTGGCTCTTCATCTAGTGTACCGGTGTTTGAAGACAGGTGTTTCCAGACCAAGACAAAAATACTGTTTTCTTACTACTCTTCCAGATATCAAACTGTTCTCTGCTAACCTGTTCTCTGCTAAGAAACCCATTCAGAGACACTAGAAGGGAAATAACCATGTTAATCTGTATTTTAGCATAGGCAGAAGAGTATGCAGCAGCTGATACTCATGATAAAAATAAGTATGTGTCCTGGTTTAGGACAGATTAGGGGAAAATCTCCAAAGAAGCCCCCTAAAAACAAACCTCCACCACCCCTCCCCCCAGCTCTGGGTTTGGGAAGGAATTCCTCGGAGGAAAAGTGGAAAAAAACCTGTTTATTGATAAATAACTAAACACTCCCCAACACAAGGAAAAGAAAGCAGACTTAGCGACGGCTGTGTTCGGGAGGGCACAGAGCGTCTTTCGCAGGTTCCGGAGATTCCCAGATGTTCCCAGGTCAGGTCCGGAGCCAGTTCGGTGATCTTTGGGGGCGGGGGGTGGATGGGGACAAAAGAGGGAGAGGAAAAAAAAAAGGAAAAAAGGAAAAAAAAAAAAAGAACTAGCAGTAGGAAAATAAAGAGCTAGCAAAATAGCCAAAAGCAGCAGCAAAAGCAAAAAACTAGCTAGCTAAAGCAAGAGCAGCAGCTAAAGCAAGAAGCCAGCAAAAGCCAGAGCTAGCCAAAAAAAAAGGAAAGAACGGCCAAAACAGCCCCCCAGAGCGGGGGGGGGGCGGCCGCAGCCGTCCAGACACAACAATGTACAATACAAGGACAAAACTTCACGATTTTGGGATAGGAGGCACCGTCAACCCAGGGCAGTATGGAATAGGTACTTTCAGTCCACTTGGGAATAAACTGCAGATGACAGGTGAACTCTGCACAGAACAGGGGAAAGATTCCTGGCTTTTTCAAATCAGGACTCTTAGGCATTTTGGTTCATCAATTTTTAGATCATCCTTTTTTCAAAGCAATATTTTTTTGCCAGGTGCTTCAGACTCATTTGATGCTATTTACATACTTTCTTCAACTTATCAAAGCCAGTACTGCATCCCCAACTTGCTTAGTTATTTTTTCCTGGTGGTGAGGTTGCTATATTTCACTACGTGTTCTAGTGTTGTTCTTGAGCTGGTTCTAGTATTTGTTCTCACCCTGTCTAGTGTTTTGAACAACATTAGTCACACATTGACATTGATTATTTTAATTTGTATTTTTTTGTATTATATTACACCTGTCTCAGTAATATATTCCTAGAAAATATTCATTACTGAGAATGGAGTTTTTCTCTTCTCAGTCCATATAGCAGTTATTGCTTGTGTCTTTTAAAACATCACTGACATCTAATTATGTGAAACCACTGTATACATGTTCCATTTCCAGATTGCTTGGATTGGATTTTGCTTGATAATACACAATAAAATAGGTAGATGGACTTTGTGATTTGTTTTGATGAAGCAAATTCTGGTTCTACAGCTGAAATCTTGGTTTCTTTAGATTCAGAGAGAAGATTCAACAGTTTCAGTAGAGAGTTATTTTCCATATGCATTTAATATGGAAGAGGTTTGACTGACATACTCTGCATAATCTTCCTTCAGCCTTATTAAATGCCTGTACCTTTAGAACGTCCACTGCTTACCAGACCTTTGAGAGGCATATCCTGACAGAGGTCCAATGTCTTCAGCTTCAAACTCTACTGAAGCTGAAGGGATTTATGAACACCCAGCATAGGATTAACTGCAACTATTAAAAGAAAAAGAGAAAAAAATTCTTTGATGGTATTGAAAAATGTTGATAGAATATACAGTGAAGTATTTTTGATTTGTACCCACTTCAGGCCTAAATGTATCATAACTTCTTAAACATTACATGGACGTGCCGAATTCCCTTTTATTTATTTTTTTTTAAATTTCTGAATAACAATGTAGCAATGAGTATGTATCATAGAAAAACTAAATTTATTCCCTTAATTCTGCCTTGCAGTTAAAGGGAATCTTAAGTTACCTTTTTCAAAATTTGACACTGACAAACTTGAAGGTGTCCAAAGGACTTTTCAACTCATCAAGTGTAATGGCCAGGAAAATAAATTTATTTACAGTACTCACACTTCCTTTCAGACACAGTATTGGTAGACTGAACTAGGGTAGGACTAGACTTTTGTAGGAATTAGGTTTCAATTTGAAATCAATACCATGTCATATGAGGTCACTGCTTAGTAATCCCTAGACAGTCTTTCTGATAGATCTGAGTACGAGAGAGCTTCATAAACTTTATCTGGTGATAATTAATTGACTTAAAACTGAAGAACTGATGAGGTATTGTGAGCTATAGCATATAAAAACTATCTTTAGTAGATATTTCTGTGCTCTCTGAGAGCCTTTGTCACACCTGCATGGTTTACATACAATGCTTATGGTTACTTGATTTGCTAATTAAAAAATGGTGGTCTGGCTTTACCAGAATAAATAAGAGTAAACAAAATAAGGAAAGAAAAGAAATAAAATATAGCTAGAATTCCTGCTGGCTGCCCATTACACTATCACAAATTATTTTAATATCCATTTCCTATAATTAAGCTGTATTTAAATTCATAATTTTAATGTGATTTTGCTCTTAGAGTCATTCTGAGACTTTCTTCCTGTTACTGTGCAACAACATGAAAAAATTATATAACAACATTTTCTTCTAGTATATGCAATATAGTTTAAAAATTTTATTATCTAGAATATCTCAAAAGATTCTGGCCTATTCTCTAACATTACCATCTACTTTTCTTTGCCCTCTGACAGAGTTTAATACTGTCTGACTACATTTTTTTAGATAACCTATGCATGGAGGATTTAATACTTAATATCAAATTTACTTGTTAAAGGTAGTTGATTTTACAGAAGTTTTCTGATTTAGCAGAGTAATATAAAATATGCTACATGATGCAAGACAAGTGTAAGGATTTTTGGTAAAATACAGCAATTGCAATACAGAATTCAATCACATTATCAATGTGGTTAATATTAACTGTCTCTATAATATGTTCAATGTGATGTTGGATGTGTCTTGTGCTGGTTTTGAATGGCAAAGAGTTAATTTTTTATATGCTCCAATCTCCACTCTTAGTCTGTTTAGGTCAGGTTATAGGTTTTAGCTAATTAACTCCTCCCCTTCCTCCTAATCTGGCTAGCAAACGAGGGGTTCCTGCTACAAGGGGTCCATTCATAAAATATGGAGCTCAAACCCCAGCTTGCATGGTCAGGGAATTTCCATAATAACCCACATCGCTGGTCCTTTTGAATCAGAAGTTAAACATTATAATAATGCCCCTTCTTGTCCCTGCTCAGGATTGGATTTATTGTACAGTGTTCCATCTCCATATGGGAATTACAGATGAGCCAGTCATTCCAGGGCTATACCTGCTGCAGCATAGACTAGTATCCCCAGCCTCCTTGCTGCTGAGGTGGGGTGAGAAGCAGAAAAGCCTTGACTGCGTGTCAGCACAGCTCAATAGTAACAAAAACATCCCTGTGTTATCAACGCTGTTTTCAGAACAAATGCAAAACACTCCCATGCTAGCTACTTGAAGAAAATTACCTGAACTCCAGACTAAACCAGCACACACATACTTTCCCATTTTCACATTTCCTACCACTAACCTGCAATTATGCAACCTCTAGAAATCCTAATGTAATATTTTGCAAATAATTGAACAAATTAAGATGCAGCTGAAGCATTGAGCAGTCATGTGTCGTATGAGAACAAGTTTGATCAAATAAAATTGACTAACGTTTGATCCATACTTCTTTTAAACATTCAAATACATGTATATTTTTAAAAACAAGATTCTGTGCCTGAAGTGTTTAAAACTGTTTACAAAATCATCAGTAGGTATTTTTTAGAAATTTGAATGTATTGAAACAGTATAAATCTATGAGTTTATCAGCTTCAGGTGAAACAGATAAATTATAATAACAAAAAACTTAATTTATTTAACTTTATACCATACAACAAGTAATTAGGAACATATTCAATATCTTTCTCAACTACTTATTATCAAAGAGCAGATTTTTAATTTTAATTATTCTAGAAAAATGTTCACAGATGAAGCTGAGAAGGCAGCTATATTTTTCAGTCATAATTTCTGTAATCCCTGAGAGGGATTACACCCATTATGTAGATTTCAAAGGAAGTTGTTTTGTTCCACCAAGTTATTTGGGTATTATGGGCTCTGGGCATAAATTGAATGTTCTAAAGCAGACAGACAATTAAAGAAAGAATTTTTAAAAAGTGACTAAAATATTATTTGTAGGAATAACAATTATGTCCTGCTTAATACTGCAAAAATTATGCGTACCAATATTTTCACTTCATAAAACACAAACAATAAATCATTTGGCCTAGGTCAAAAGTCTTTCCTTATATAACATTAAGAGTGTCTGCATAACATGCTGCTAGCATAAAACATCAACAAAAATGCGAATAAAGTTTAGACTGTTTAGCTATACTTTCTCACAAGTAAGTCAACATATCTGTCTATATGCAATTTCAGTAAATCATTCTTTCCTAATGGTCAGCAGCTTCAGGGTTTTTTGTTTGTTTGTTTTTGTGGGTTTGGGGTTTTATTTGTTTACTAGGTTTGGGGGCTTTTTTGGTGTTCATTTTGTTAATGGAGCCATATGTGCATGATTACCTTCCTTGACATTTAATACCGCTAAGGCCGGAAAAGTTTAAAACTGAGTTTTTCAGCAGGACATTTGGCTTATCCACATTGCACCTTTTTATTTCCTGGTCTTAGAAGATATATTGTTATGTTAAGGTATGTTTTGGTTAATGGTACAATACATACTACCTTGTTTACCTTTTCTATTAGCTCACTCTTTTCCCAGATCTACCAAACATTTATGCATATCTAAAAATACTTCATCTTAATGAGTCAATCTGATTACTACTAAAATTTCTCGTTGTTCTGATGCCACTAATTACTAACATGCTACTAAGCAAAACTAAATGTTATATATAGATTATAGTGAAACAATAATACTAGACACTATAGGCAATAAATTATGATGTTTAGAAAATGCAGAATATGCTGACAGAACTGAACATGAATAATACTCAATATACATATTCCTTCACATATCATTCTTTATAATTACAGTGGGTGATTTTAACATTGCTACATTAATTTGCTGAAGGCATTGCATTAACTTTGCATAGCTTTAGCTCAAGAAAAGTATAAAAATCAGAATCTAGTCATTAAACCAAAACTAAAAAGAAGGCTTTCAGAAGGACTAATTCTCTTTAATACTAGGTCCAAATAATCATCTAAATCTAAAAAAAACCCCAGAGAAGTACCTGCTAGCGGTTCTGCTGGGTCAACATGGCCCTCACAATCTAGAGATTATAGAATTTATGTGAGATTTCTTTCCCTGAGTTTGGCAATAATATTAATTCTTACACTTCTGTTCTTGTACAATTTCAAAATTATTTATGCATGCATTATGAAGAGTTCCTGCTTAAGCTAGTTTATGAGTGCTTTGTCAATAAGGAAGAATACACAATCAAACTCTTACGCAAAAATCTTTATTGATTCTACTGAATTTGTTCTCTTCTGGAGATGAAGGCATTAAAACTACAAGGTATTAATATTTTACTAGGTGCTTTTGAAAAATAGTAGAATCAGGAAATTACCACAGGTCATCCAATATCTCTGTATCAATGTATTTGCATACAGATATATACATGTACTAAATTTGGAGTTGTTAATAACCCTTTTTCCATTTACATTATTGAATACTTGATGGACTGGAAATGATAACCTGAATTTCCATCTTCAGAAAGAAAACTGCAAAGCTAAACATCTACAATCACTTACATATACTTGTTTACCCAATGAAGGTTAATTTAATTATTTTTTTTGGTAACATGTCATGAATGGAACTGCAGCTGCAGCACTCCCCCTGTCCTTGATTTTGACAAGCACACAGTATGTTTCAGGGGGACATTTAATGATATTTGTCATGCAACTCATATACTCAAAAAGGTCGGATATCACATTTAAAAGTGGATAACTATTTTCATCAATTATTAGGAAAGAGCTAAAAAATTTGGAATATAAATACAGTTTGAAACAGAATTGAAGTGTCAAAAAGGTCAATAATGTAGAAAAGTATTATATTTTCCAGTTTGCATAATGGGGAACAAATATACAGTATGGTTATATTTACATTTGGGGTGTTGTTTCACCATAACACCACAAAATTATTTTGTTTTCCTTACTAACTGCAGTTTACTTGTCAAAGTTTGCTTTGTTCTGAAAACTGTCATTGCACAGATAGGTGGAGGAGAAAGAGTGAAATAGCAAACAGAGCTGACAGCATAGATGATCTTGTACTCACCTTTGCTGAGTACTGGAGCCCTGAGGTCTATCACCAGTATTTTCCCAGAAATGTTGTTCACAGTTCAGATGGATAAGACACCATATTAAATTGTTACTGCTATATAAAAACATTGACTGCAACTATAGTCTTTTCCAATAACTTTAATGTGTACTTCAGTTGATTCCTTTAAAATAAAATAAAAATAAAAATAAATAAAATTTAGAAACACAAATAAAATTGTCATTAAAAAGTATAGTGCTTTTTAATATCCTCAGAATATTAGTCTGTTTAAATTGTGAACAATTAATGGAGAAATGTAGAATTAATTAATGATGCTAACAGTACCCATAGAGAAGAACTATGGACATGCCTAAAGCCAGAACCACAGCTTGGTTAAAAACTAGGTTAATGAGGAAATCAGCATTGAATATCATAGTATGACCTTTTGTAGGAAAGGTGCGCTGCATACTTGGCAGGAAGCACATATGTTATTCCACTTTATGCGAACTTTGAGGAAAGTGTGTGGAAAGATGATAGATAGCACAGTGGCTGAGTTCCTGGACCACATTTCTTCTGTATATTTTTGCCTTGTTAAAAGTTCTCAGTTTTACAAGGCCAGCAAATATACCCAAGTTCCGAAAAAAATTTGTGTTACAAGATGTATCAGTAGAAATATGGAAGTTTAATATTAAATATATAAGAACTTTGTGAATATGCAATGAACTTTGTGTAATTAAAAACAATGGAATTATGTCTTTATTTTAAATCTCAACATTCAATAACTCCTGACACTACTGTGGTATAACCATTCACAAAGTAATCAATTTTATCTCACTCTGGGGTAAAAAAAATTAACTTACTGCCTTATTAAGTTGTAAAATGTGTAAGTGCCCTGACTACACTTTGCTGAATGTTCAAATAATTGTAGAAAGCTTTGTATATGCATGTGAGCACACATACACATATTTCCAGAATTTGTATTTTGACTTTAGATAAATTCAGTAAAATTTCTAATTCGGTAAATTAGATAAATTTCTGCTAAAACAGTAAGTTTTCAGTAATAATATGATAATACACAGGTGTCTTCCAAAAACAAAAAAAATCTTTTCAAATATTATTTTAATATATTTTGTATGAGCCTGCATTTCTGTTTTTGTTAGCTGAGTTGTTTCCACAAAGAAATAGTTTTCAGTAGTTTTCAGTTATATATATTTCCTAATCATATTAATATAGTATGAAAAGGGTAGGTGTCATTGTGTTTTATCTGTAATTAAATATATCTGTTATTGGAGAATGCAAATTTACTTAGATTAATATGGATTATTTTGTTATTTAGTAGGACTATTTTTTTAATAGAATATTTGCTTGTGGTTCTTAATGTTTTCTTTATAACTAGCTTGGAATATTAATGTAGTGGGTTGAGCACTGGCAGCTGTCTTAAGCTTGTTGATGGAACTATTATGCACTAGTTTCTTATATGTGACCTATTTTATAACTCTAGTGTGAAGTATAGTTTATCTAACCTGGAATTCAAAAAATCGAATTACAACATACCTATCTTCTGCAGCCTACTAGAATCCTCCAATTGAAATTGTTTATCGTGGAAAATCTAATAGTGCTGAAGCAATATGGTACTGTATAGGACAATTATAGAATACATATACATTAATATTAGTACTCTTGGGGCATCAGACTTTCAATTTTCCATGTCTATGATCTCTTTTTTCATTAATTGAAAAATAAACCTCCCCCCCACAAAAGCAAAACCAACAAAAAAACCCCAAACCAATCAACCAAACACTCAAAAAACACTCAAAAAAATCCCTAAAACACACACCCCCTTATTCCTCTAGAAGCCAATAACATTTAAACACTCATTTACCTTTTTGACTTATTGCTACTTTCATAGAAACAGAATAGCAATATTTGTCTAGACCAACATTTGAATAATAGGCTCTTGACACTTGAATAAGAGGTACTTGACTTGTATAACTGCTGGCAGACTATAAAACAGATTTAGACCTTGATCTTTTTATGTATTTAAGCACATACTTAGTCCATTAATTTCAGTTGTGCTATGTCTGCAAGACAACACCATAAAATTTAATTACTCTTTGTCCAGCTTTAAGAATAGTAAATTTTCTTCTGTCCTATGCATTCTTTAAGTCTATTAGGTCTATCCTTATGGAAAGAGATTCTTGGAGCAATTTTTCAATGTAGCTGACAGAAAATACTCCATCAAAGAATACTACCCAAAATGTAAATAGTAGGAATCTTTTTTTTGTTTCATGAGAAGTGTTGAATTGAGATACACTGCCTTTGAACGAAGTTATAATCCAGTTATGTCCCCTCCCATGACTAAATGATCTTTAGAGGTCTCCTCCAATCCAAACTTTTCTATGATTTTATCATAAACAGTACAGGCAGTTAGAAAAAGAAAAGGATTTCTTTCTTTTGTGGCTAGAGAGAGAGAGAGAGGACAACAAGCAAAATTTCTGGATTCAGAATCCTCATGTAACCACTTATCAGGGTAATTAATGACGCAACTAACAAAATACCTGTCCTGGTTAGAAAGCACTTCCTGTTCTTCATTAACCAAATGACTTTTAGGTTATACATCATATCTCTGACAATAAAGCCACTTCCATGGTTAATTGCTTAAATAAATACATAATTAATGGCTGGTAATGGGTTTATGAATCTACATAGAAATAATATTGTAGCAACATGAACGGATTGCCTTGTTAGGCAGAATGTAGTTAGTATGTTATTTGGTCTTTGTTTTTGTTGTTCCCTTTAACTACATTAAATAAACTATTATTTCCTTTATATATTAAAGAATTTAATCCTTCCCAGAACTACAAGAATGCTTTATAACAACCTTAAAAATTTTCATTCTAAACACAAAGAGTTAAGGTATGACCACCACAGGAAATGAATGAAACAAGCATGTTATTGAATTGTAAGTATTGTAATCATGGCATATAGTATCATTTATAGTTTGAGTCTGGGTTTGTGTTTTGTTTGTTTGGTTGGTTTGCTTTTTGTCCTGAATGTTGCAACAATATTGACGGGAAAGAGTATTATAGCATTAGCATAACTAAGACTTTTCTTACTTTATTTTCTTTTATATTTTATCCTGAATTTAGTTTCCTCTTCCTTCTGTTAACTATCTTTTTTAAAGAAGTGGTACTGAAGAAGTAAAAAAATTGGATGAAATTCTGAGTTTCTTGAACAAAGAAAGTTTTGCAAGTGGTTTAATGGGATTTATGCAAGGCAAAATATTTGCCATAATTTTACCTGTTGTTATTATTTAAGATCCCTGTCTGTTACAGTTGATTGAAGACAGGAGAAATATGTATATTTTCAACTTATTTTATGTGTCTAATTATCCTTTACGCTAAAAACTTCTTCTTCATTGGTCAGGTGCATTACCTGCTATCATCTAGCTTTTTACTTCTTCTAGAAAAAGTTTAATAAGAAATTCTGATAAATGAATTTCCATCTTTTATAAATATATAAACCTTAATGTTCCTTAATGAAAACCTCAAGTTTACTGAAAGCTGAAATACCAAATGAGGTAAAATAAAATTCTCATGTTCTAATACTGAAATATTATATATTTATGCTGAATATTAAATGAAATATTAACATTTTAGGGTGATGGGAAACCTACCATTAAGTTACAGAGCATAAAGTATCAGATTTAATTAGATAGAAGGTCTAATCTGAGACCAACTTCAAATACAATAATTAGCATTCATGATTTCTTTCATGATTTAGCATTTTCAGATATCAGCATGAGAGAATAATCTGGTCTCATGTCTGGTATAAAAATTTTTTAAAAATTTAACATATATTTTCTTCAAGATTAGAATTTTTGGTGGAATTAAAGTAATTCCCTTAAGGCACATTTAATCTCAAATTGAAGATTAAAAATTGTGGAAAAACATCACATTATTACTCAGATTTTTTGAATACTTAATTATGCTAATTTTTAATAGCATGATTATTTTGAATGTGAATTTGTCTCATTTCCATATCCTAAAAAAAAAAATCCTCAATCAGTTAAAAGAGGTCACAAATGGAACTACATAAAATTGACTGACATCAAGTCACCCTTTAATCTCTTCTCAATAAATAGAGACCAAACTGTTAAAGTGCTTACAAGCAGGGTGGTCTTTTCAGAATTTGAATATTTATTGACAGCTATTTCTGGACACTTTGCAAGTGTTTTATTTTTTGTTTTTTTCTTAAAGATTAATCAAAAGAATTGAGAGTTTTCAATACTAAGTAACATCTATCTAAGGTATCTAATATATCTAATACTATAATATAGTAAGGTAACATCTATCATAGCTTTTAAAGGCAAAAATAAAGCAGAAGAAAGGGCCATAATAACAGAGAGAAAGCAAAGTTCTAGATGTAATATGTCAAAGAGTTTTAATTTGAAGGACTTTCAAATTTTTTCAGATTTTGAGCAAGGGATATGGGAGATTATGCTATCAATGGAAAAGGCTAACATCTAGAAATTGGGAATCTAATAGATGAGATAACTGCTTAGAACAAGTGTACTCTGCCTGTAGTTTGATTAGACACAGTAACAACCTTATTGGCTCAAGAATACCAAGGGTATCTGATTGCTTATAGATTTTATCTATAAGCAATCAGATAACTAAAATCAGCGATCTCCCGTAAACTTCGTTAATTTTGTAGTTTGTCAAAGGACTGACAGCTATATTAGTGTTTCTATTATAGCCGTCCCATGGAGTTTTACTCATGGCTTTTTGATGGTCCCTCCTCCTTGCTCTGTCAAACTGCTGTACCGTACCAGTCTTGCAGAGGGGAAGATGTATGAGGAGCAGCTGAGGTGTCTTGGTCTGTTCAGCCTGGAGGAGACTGAGGGGAGACCTCATTGCAGTCACAGCTTCCTTGTGAGGGGAAGAGGAGGGGCAGGCACTGACCTCTGTGGTGACCAGTGACAGAACCCGAGGGAGTGGCCTGGAGTTGTGTCAAGGGAGGTTGGGGTTGGATATACGGAAAATATTCTTCACCCAGAGGGTGGTTGGGCACTGGAACAGGCTCCCCAGGGAAGTGGTCACAGCACCAAACCTAACAGAGTTCAAAAAATGTTTGGACAACGTCTGACACATAGTGTGATTCTTGGGGCTGTCCTGTGCAGGCCAGGAATTGGACCATATGATCCTTGTGGATCTCTTTCAACTGAGGATATTTTGTGATTCTGTGAATTCCGTTCATTCAAGAAGTTATTGATCTTGGGAAAGACTTGCTCCATTGGACCTTGTACTTACATCTTGAAAAGTCTATATGTTAGCATGACTGAATGCAGTAATAACTCCATCTATATGATAATACTGTATGGGAAATGTGCTGGAATACCCTGGATGTAAACTATACCAGGATACAGTTCCTAAATATGCAGAGCTGGATAAGCTTTACTGGATATCAGGAAAAAGATAACAGTAGCGGGACATTCTGAAGCCATTATAATAACTCTCTTATAGTTTCTAATTTCCTGGAAGTAGTTGCACGTAACCTGATCACTTACCAATAAAATGACAGTCAACACTTAGAAGATGCAGTATGTTCTAGCAAATAAGGTTTGGCCAATACTAAAACAAGAGTTAAATTTTATTATGACATGACAGAGCAGGGTCTCTGTTTCACCCAGGCCTGCCTTGGTCTGAGCTGATTTTCACCTGTTTTCAGAACTGGCTGGTGTCCAGGTGATCACTGCCACACTCCAGCTGTAAGGTCTGTGAATGCCTCCTGTGGTCAAGCCTGACTAAGTGAGGAAGTCACTACACAAAAAAGAATTGTCTTTTTGTCAATTCATTTAAGGTGAGCTGTTGTGCAACTACCAAAAAATATGGGAACCAGGTGGAAAGTAACAGACTTGCAGTCCACTTGGGACATAGAAAAATATACCAAGTGGACTCTATTGTTAAGAAAGAAAACATAAACATCATGGGTTTCCCACCAAACAGCTCAGATCATTGAATATTTCTTACAATCCCTCTACTCTTTTCTTGAGAAAAATCATTAATTTGGTCATCCAGAGGAACATTGGAAACTGTAACATAATACCATAGAAGGCAGATAGAATAACTTCTTTTACAGGCATTCCAGGTGGTAATTAACATGGATTTTCTTGTTATTTATTTGGGCATTGAGTATTAGTGTTGTTGTAACTAGAAAATACATCTGGTGTGTTTTGATTAGATTATTAAGAGTAGGCTAATTATAAATCCCTCTAAACATACGTCATATTCCTTTTTCCATAAGAAAAATCTGAGAATGATACAGTAGAAATGTTCATTTTGTGGCATATGACACGATGAATTATCTCATCAGAGATACACAGAAATAGACTTTTTCTAGGCTGAAATAGTACAGTTCTGCAACATTTTCAATATGCTGCTCATTTCAGTTCTTCTCATGAACCAAGTCACCCTGTGGAACTTGCAGTCAGTCAATGTATCTGGCAGTGCAGCAGGTAGTGTTAGGAAATTCCATTAAAGTGACTGACAACAAAAATATATCCAACCTAAGGGCAGACTGCTGATATATGAGCTTAATGAATGTTAAAGCAAAAATATAGTTTATTCCTAGACTTCTTATGCTAAGCCCAAAATATCATCAATAAAATTCTAATATCAGTGCTATGTCTGTGCAAATAGAAGGCTACTAATAAACAAACCAGATACATCTGCTTACTGTGAAAACTTTCTGCCTTGAAAGCAGAATGCAGGAGCAGCAGGGATCTTCATCCCAAATTCTAGTTTTCCAAGAATTTCTACCACTAGCAACAGGAAAAGCAAGCAGCTAGCTAAAAACCTACTGGAATACAGAATGTCATCTATAAGGTCCATGCCTACATCAAGTGTTTGATATATGATCGTGCTAATCCAGCAGTAATTATGGTAAACTAGGCATGTAACCATACTTTGAATGACTTTTATGGATCAGCACATACAGACATGATCTCCAAGAATAAATGTTGTCATTGTGATTTCACCAGGTGATCTAGATATGGAGAGACCAACCTTAGCAACGTGACAAAATTATGAACTTATTCTGTATTCTGTAAGCTGAAAGGATATAGGCACTGAGGACTTAAGAAAATAACTTAGAACTTTAAGAGTAAAACAAAATGTGAGGCTAAAAACAGTGTATCTCAATAGAACTCTCTATGAGGATATAAGGACTGCTTGCACTGAAAGATAGCAGTGATTTGACAAAAGGGGTCTTACATAGTGGGTGTGCTGGAGATAGAGACCCTACATGCTTATATTGACAAAAGCAGGAGATAGAAAATGTCTCTAAATGAAAAATGTCTCAAGATAGCTAAAAGATGTCAACATCCAGTGTAGATACCATCAGAAGAAAACTTTAACCTCAAGTAAGCAACAGCTGATTAAATGTAATGTTGATTGAGGAATTAAACAGAATGTTATCTGTGAAAGAAAGGCATTGGGACAGTCTCGAGACAAGAAATGAAATTATGTAGAGATGATCAAAAAAATTCCCAAAAACCATGAATTAGTCTCATCAGGTCCTCACTTAAAGGAAATAATGGGAAAATCTGTATTTGTAATAATGAACCACTCTGCATATGAGCTGCTATGAAAAATGCTATTCTTACTTATTTTTACCCTTGCTGTATCACAGATTCACAGAATGGTTCAGGGTGGTGAGTCACTGGAACAGGTTGACTAGAGAAGCTGTGTCTGCCCCATTCATGAAAGTGTTTAATACCAGGTTCGATGGGGCTTTGAACAAAATGGTCTAGTAGAAAATGCCCCTGTCTATGGTAGACGTTTGGAACTAGATGATTTTTTTATTTACTTTCCAACTCAAACCATTCTATGATTCTGTGAAAATATTTTCCTCAGAATACTTTACATTATAAGAATGGAGAACATTCCTTGCATAACCACAGGTTCCACATTTTAACGAGCTGTTATTCCTCGCTATTATGCATGCAGTCAGTATTCAAAATAATTCTGTGTGCAAAAGCTCTGCTCCAATTTTAGATATAAATGTACATATTGATTTATACTTAATGAAATACTAAATATAGAAAATACTATGAAAAGAGTAAATTATTCAGAGTAAATTTGACAAACTTGTACAAAATAAATAATGTGCTGTAATTTATAGAAATAGTTGAACTTATTCAGAAAATGACTGAGTAATCTTTTATGAATGTTAATATTTTCTACATTGATATTACACATAAGTTGCAGATACTAAGAACATTTTAAAAAATGGTAATGGCCATTCTTAATATTACTGATCAGTCTTAGATTGACAGCTTTAATGAAAGGTATGGGAACAAAATAATTCCTGAGATATATATTTTACATGAAATAGAATTCAAAGTACCCTGACATCATTACAAAGTGCCCAAGGCCATATGTTAGGCCATGTGTTGACAAAGTTATCATTTTTGGGGGTATTTTTACTAGAATGTGTGGTGGCAAGTGGCCAAACAGGATCTGTAGAATGGTCAGTGAGATGTAAGGTGTATGTGTGTATGGGAATGTTCTGAATAAATAAATGGTCATGCTATAGCAGTGGCTGGATCTCAAGAAAGAATGAAAAATCTCTGCTGTAAACTAAAACAGGCGCTGGAGACCTTCATTCCCCACCCACCCCATTTTTTTCTCAGTCCATTGGCATTTATGATAAGCTTAAGAGAGGAGAAAACATTTTTAACTACTCTAAGCAGACCAAAGAGAAATAATTCTGGTCTGAAGGGTCAGATATGTCCTACTCTGGATTAAAAGCCTGTTTCTACATACTGGCTTTGGGATAGGAACTAAACTGTGGAGAGATTAAACAGAGTCATATTTCTATCACTCCGTTCTACAGTGAGAACAAATCCCATTAGAGAATTTACTTAAGAATGTATTTATTTATTATTTAATGCTGGAGATAAAACTGATAAATGAATCTTTATTAAGAAGTTAATAAAAAGAGTCAGTTAAAATTAGGAATGAAAGAGGATAATATTCATCAAACTTGATTAATGTTTGCTTAAAGAGGAGTTAGAATCCTACATAAGATTATGATAAGAGTAAGAAAACAAATGGAAGAGAGTTACTGAAAATGCAAAAACAATTCTATCTCAGGTAGATCCTGCACTGAATAATCGGTCAACAAGACATAATTAAGTGAAGCAGTATCATTCAAAATTCCACTATTCTTGTTCTGCTGTGGATATGCCCCTGCAACCATTATTCTGGTCTCAGTAGGTCCTTGACTCCACCTGCTAGACCTAGTCCATGAGTTTATTCCACAATGCCTATACTTGTGCATAGGCAACAATGTAAGAATTAATTGTAATACATAATGCACAGGTAGTTGTATAAACTTGATACCATAATGCCTAAATTGGAACCTGAAACTCACAATACAGTAAAACAAATATACAAAACAATAGTTCTCTATGTAAAGAACACTTTAATATCTCAGTTCAGTTATCATAACTGACCATTTATCTGTACTGACCAATCAGCACTGTAGTCTGATATTACAGTAATTTCTACAATCTAATAAACAACCTAAACCTACTGTGTCAAATAGCTTGCCTATGTACTCAACATTAAACAGATGCTAAAATATATTTGCTGACTCTTGCCATAAATGACTACATGAGGTACAGTCAGGGAAGAACCATTTGTTTCTCAGACACTTTGTCTGAAAGATTTCCCAGAGACATGCTCTCCGTGCAACATGATTTGAGTCTGAAAGCCGATCAAACCACAAACCAAGGTATACTGCTTTTCAAACGTGCAGTGAAAGCTTTCTTTAAACTCATAATACATTACCACGTTACTGAAAGAAGATCCTTGCTGGTACCTGGCTTAGATCCTTGTCTTGATTAATGTCTCCTGAGTCTCTGGCACCAAATCTGGTTTAGTGTTAAGATGTCTAGTCATTTAATGCAACCTCTTTTATCCTTGGCTTCTGATGAAATATATTTTTGAATATACAAATTTTCCAAGACACATTCCACCTGAAATACTTGGCAGATGCCTATTTCGTTTGGAGGTACTACAACTATTTACTTAATATTAGCATATTTTTAGGAGTGAAATAATAGTTTTTACTTCCTGTATCTTAGGGTGAGATCAGCAATCCAATCTTTTCAGAAATATAATTTTCATTTTTAAATCCTGATATTCAGTTGACCAATCTGGATCTGACCCTCTCTTAGTATTCCAAGATTTCCTTAATTTCCTGAAACAAATTTGGGCCATAAGTTACGTACATTCTGATTTATTTTTTTCTGACAACCCTGTGAATAACATTTTGTAATGTTGCAGAAGATCAAAGAATCTGGTCATGCACTAATGTTTCAATAAAAATGGCATTTGGTCAAATGTTCTTGCAGAGAATATTAAAAGGAAATTGATCAAGATAAAAAGCTTCAAAATATTATGGCAAAAGGAAAAAGACTAGTTCATTTGAAGATTGCACATCTAAAGAAACATTATTTGGAGTTTGCTTATTACAAATAAAGGCTATTTATTACTGTAACAAACTGACTATTATGTACCAAACCAACAATTTTTCCTATATGAAGAGAAATTTTTTATTCTAAAATAGGTAAAAGCTATTAAGTATATGAAAAAAAATGACAAAGTCATATGTTTCAGACAAATCCTAACTATCTAGATGTAGCTCTAATTCACTTCAGATATAAATTGAAAATATGAAGGAATTTGATAGCACAGAATTCACCAATGTCAGAATAATATTTGCTTTGGCTGTATCAGACACTACAGGCTAAAAGAAATAAATTGTTATAAAACAGACATTGCAGAGAATACTTCAGGAAATTTTAGTTTAAAAACAAAGCAGTCCTAACCCAAACAATTCACACTAGCATGAGTTGTTACATAAGAGTGTGCACTTTGTCATATTTTATTAATTAATCTTTAAAAACCATCTGTGCAATCTTCTTTGCTAACATAAAATAAAGTAAAATAGACATAATTACTTATATGTTGCTTCATAGTGTTTGTGTGTATTTATAGTACAAAAGGGAAGCAATATATTATACAAGAATAGATATACTGTAGCTATCAAGATCAAATAGGCAAGCTAAAAAATTTTAATAGATGGATGGATAGAAAAGCACTGTTGAAAAAAAACCACACCAAAACTTCTCATCGATTTTTAATTTTTTAATGTTTCATTTCTTAATGTTTTTCCTGTAAAGCCTAAATCTTATGTAATTCAGTTACATGTATTGTACCTGCATATTCCTCATGCCTTTTAGATTGTCTATCTCTAAATACAAAGGGGGAAAAAAATAGATTGAGAAAATTAAGCCTTATTTCAAGTTTGCCTCTGAGAAGCAAAAAGAAACTTTGATGAAATCATCATACTTAGCCTAGTTTAGCTACAGAAATTCCTCAATGGAGGCTTTTCTACAGTTACAATTGCTTTAAAAATTATTTGTCATGAATCTTTGTGAATTATTTGTCATGAATATTTAGGCGGTGAATTTTTTTTTGCATATGTTTTCTCTTAAAAAAGTTAGGACCAGGAAAAGTTATTGACGTTTGGCTCTTATTAAATCTAGACGTTATACAACACTTACCTATGGAAAAACTGATATTTTCTTAAGTCACATTCTGTGACAGCCATTCTGAAGAGAATAACAAATACTCCTTAACAAAATTAAAACGTGGGGAAGACAACTGGTGGAAATGCTGAATATTGATAAATACAGCTAAAATTATTTACACAGACAGAATAAATTAATTGTATTAATTTTGCTTGCCTCAAGAAGTCTTCAGTCTACAATGAAATATCTCACAATTTTTGCCTACATGTCAAGTTCATTACTTACTTATTAAAAGTCTGGGTGATGATTACAGCTATTAAATTAAAGATATGTTAGTGGAGTCTCCACCTGATGTTGCATGTGAGATCTGAGCTTCAGTGGCTCCATCAGTACTTGGACTGCTGGAGTTATTTCCTTAGTCTGTCCTCAGCATCCTGGAGAGATCCTTGCCACAGAACAGCCTACGTCTGGATGCTCACACAGTTCAGGCAGCTCCTAGACAGCATCCTGTCACAAATTTCCAGTATTTTCTTCTGCTGTTAATACTTTCACATTTCAACTAGCACTGTTGTTCAGTTTCAGAAAATACCACTCTGGGTAATGGTTTAGCCACAGTCCAAACCTGTATTAATTTTCAGCAATATATTCCACTGCTCTAAGGCAGTGATATTCAAAATCTTATCATCTTAACTTACATTATAGCAGACAGAAAGGCTAATGGCATGGAACTGGCTAAGTGGTATGGATGGAGTAGAAGTTGTGTACATTTTACGCCCAGAGAGAAGAGTGGTAAAGAGTCAGGTGAACAAGATTTACTTTTGTGCTTGGAGTAAGATACCTCCCTTGTTCTGGACATTCTGCTTTCACCTCCCAGTATGAGTCCACCTTGGCTGTTCTCTGCATCACTTTGTCCTCAGTGCTATGAGAGACTGTGGTGCCAAAGTGGCAGATTTTTTCTGATGATGCTACTCCTGCCTTTTCAGAAGTCACTATTAGCTCAACATGTTTAGCACCAAGAGAGGGATGAACTTTTAAAGCTGATTGGCAATATCTATGAAATAACATACAACTTATTCTAGGTAAATTTATATTTTAAAACCTTGGTCACAGCGCAGTTGACCATTTATTATAGAATAAATCATTACTTAATGTTCTGCTAATATAAATCCCATTCTTTATGATATGCAAGCAATATAGACATTTTAGAATGATTATAATTACATGTATACAACTGACTGATTAATTACATAACCAGTGAAAAGAGGTGAAGATATTAGTTATTATATTTTATCTTTTATTTATGTTACTCAGAAAGAAATTTCATTTTTACTTTTATTTTTTTTTTAAAATACTTCTGGAAAAAAAATCTAGGAAGCAAAGAAACTATGGAGAGAGAGAGGCAATGGAGCTTCTGTTATTACCCAGAAAGAAACATGTACAGGCATGATAGAGGCAAAGTTATTATACAAAGGTAAGTTATTTCAGAATCACCTTTTGGCTGTCTGAACATTTAAGAATTCCATGAGAGTGGTATGAATTCTAATAGTGTGAGGTTGAACTGATGTTATTTCATCAGGGAAAGAAGATGTTGAAGAAGTTTAGGCTTTGGTTTTATGTTCAAATTTTTCTTATGGATAAAGGAGAAAGAAAGAAACATATAAAGACAAGAATTTAAAATTAATATTCTTGAAAACTTAATGATTAAATTGTAGAATTACTATTAGTCAAGATACAACCGTTACAGAAGAAAAAAAAAGAAAGAAAAAATAAAGGAAAGAACACCACTCTTACAGATAAAATATCATTAATAATTCCACTGTTAAAATTGTTACATATATCCTATAAAAGGTCTATGCCTTTTTCTGGTGTTATGGTCAACCTTTCCCAGACCCTCTGAGGTCATGAAAAAGAAGGTACATCACCAGGCAAATCAAGACAAATTCAAACAGAGCAAGCCTGGAAAATCTTCAGTCTGAGGCCTTGCAATCTCAATACACCACCTGTGGCCTGTAACAAGCAGTGGCAATATTCAGAAACAAATGAAACACAATACACACAAAATAAATACAACATGCTTGGGAACAGAATGGTAGTTTTCAAACCTGCATGTAGAAGATTAACTGTTCAGCTTCTTCTGCATATTTTCTCTGCTGTGGTACAGGTTTCTCTTCTTGTCAGGTACAGAATGCAAACCCTCTCCTGCTGCCTTCTTTCAAGGAATAAACAGTTTGGAAAAAAAATAGAAATAAAAATGAGAAACACTCAGCACAAGAGTCCCTTAACAACACCATGTATCACCGAAGATTATATAACTTTTTGTCTTCTGATTCAGTAACAGCTGTTGCCAAATCTCCAATAATATTGACAGTGTTTGGTTTTGTTTTTTCAATTAAAGAAATCAAGTGTTTTTCAGTTTTTAATTTTTATAAATAATATATCAATATGAAATTCAACAGAAAATCAATCATATTCTTGCCAAGCAACTAACAACAGTCTATTATGTGTTTTATATATTTTAGAGAACAAAACCATGTTTTGAATTCCCTAAAAAATGTATTTTTATTTATAATGTTCATTATAAAAATTGAACATTTCTTGCTGGGCTATTTTTCTACGGTTACCTACATTTTTTACATTATCTCAGCTTCAGGTGGGAAATAACCCTGAATAAGACTTGAAAATCACTTCCAGTCTTGTCCTAAGTCCAGGGTCACTGAAACTATTGCATTTTTGTTAACTCTGATCAGCTTTGGAAAAACACTACTGCTTCCCAAAACATTTATTCAGAAATACTTTTAAAAAGAAGGTGTGGGGAAACCACAAAATTAAGAAAAAAACCAAAACCCATCAAGCAATATTTTCTTAATTTCTCAGAAAACCCTAGATCAGAATTTTCCGACAATTACAAAAGGGATTAATTATTTTAGACATCACTTTTATTTTTGAGGCTACCCACAAGACCTAATGACTGCTTTGTCATTTTAACCTGCCCCATGATTATTTTTCTTACTTATTTCCAAATGAAAAATCATCTTTTTTGAAGAAGAAGAAATACAAGGAATGAAGAAAACAACAGTTCCATTCTCTGCTCTTCTTCAGAAACACTGATAAAATTCAATGCTGAAAGAATATTTTAGGTAGGTTTTTTAAGCTATAGCATACATTTCCATTACAGCAGCTGTTGAATTTTAATCTACTGATTAAAAAATGCAAGAGATTGCAGAAGAAAATTGTCAGTAATGTTTCTAATTCATGCTTGAATAAAATTTTTGTAGGAATCATCCTCAAATATAAAGCAGACCTTAAAAAAGAACCTTATAAAAAAAGCTTCAATTAACATACTAATGAAATAAAAGCATTTCCAAGAATTTTACCTGAACATTGATGGCTGTTAAAGTGTTTTTTTAAAGGTAAATGAAATGGATAAATATTTCTTTTTATTATTTATTTAACTTCAATATAGGTACTCTGAAAAGTCTGATATTTTATGTTCTTTAGCAGTAGAAGGGAGTTGAGAAAAACAACAAGCCTTCTACATCAAAAAAAAAGTTGTATTCATTGCAAAATATGAATTATGACCCTACCTAACAGTGAAATTGGATTCTAAGAACATTCTGTTTTTTTCTCAGCAAGCTTCACAGTTTAAATTTTTAATAGAGAATTCTAATACAATATTTTTTCTTTTTTATTTATTTATTATCACTATCAATTGATATGATGCTATTATCTCAAAGGTACAAAAAAGCAATAGAATTCAACTTATCTTACAGTTTTGCAAGTAATTTTTATAATTTTCAATTGAAGTTAAGGAAATCATGTCCCTGAATCTTTGTTTCAAGATGGCATACTGTATATTTCTTGAGAGAACACTTAAATAAATTCAGCAGTAGTCCTAACTGAGTTCATACCTAACTACAAAGAAGAAGAAAACCAACCTTTGGCTGAACAGCATCATGTCAACTGAACCATAGCAGAGAGTGCCACCTGTAGCCTTCTTGAACACCTCCAGGGATGAGTACTCCATCACTTGCCTGAGCAGCTTCTTCCAATGTCATTCCAATTTCAGCAAAGAAACTTTTCCTAATGTCAAACTTGAATCTCTCCTGGTGCAGCTTGAGGCCATTTCCTCCTGTCCTGCTGCTGTGCAGCCTTGTACCAAAACTAGCATTTCCACCTTTAAATCTGGTCAAGGGTTTGAAGCAAAACAAACACAGAGCATGTAAGGCGTGGCTTTCTATAAAATTTTGAAGACTCAATATTTTTAGTTTTACTTAAATATCAATATAACTTTTTTGTCTGTATAGAAGCTCTTCACACCTACCTCTCTTTTCCATGTCTTTGATTAACTGCAACTTACCAGGCTTAGTAAGAGTTTTTTCTTTGTTATATTGCTACCTGGTTTAAAGAGGAAAAATATATAAGTAGCAACTTGCTTTACACTAATGTGTATATTCTAATGACTGTAAATGTTAATCTTAGGCTCCACGTGAAGAGAGTAGGTAGGTATAGTTATTTTTACTAAAAGCATAACATTGAAATATCATTTCAGCATTCCATGCTTGGAGCATAAACCTACAATCACAAGAATTTAATAAACTGTAGGTCAGTTTCTTACAGTAAACTTAAGTCAGACATTGTTCCTTTTCTTAATGATAGCTCATAAACATGGCATTTACACCATACTCTTTTTTGTCCTGGACTAAACTTTGAATTCATTGCTCAGAAAATAAACTAATGAATGATCATTTACCAAGGTATTTTATAAACCAAAGCTTTGTTCTCTCTCATGTAGGAACCAATACTGCACATAAAATCCCTCAATATATTCTCTTTTAATTACTGGTTTTTATACCAAACTATTTCATTCAGATATTTTGCTTTTATATTTGAATAAAAACAAATTTTATCATTTTCAGGAAATCAGTGAATGATTGCTGTGAATGAAATCAGTTTAATGAATTAATACTACTTATTATTAGGAAAAAAGGAAATATAAACCAATCCAAAATGACTTTATTCTGATTTTCATAACAAACTGTCCTCAGTCACAAGGCTACAACTTTAAAACAATCAAAGATTTATGAAATAATCAATCTTTATTTGAATAAATTCAGTTGAGGCTTACATCCACTCAGAGTGGGGGAGAAGTAAAATAAGGGAACAAACACTGTGGAAGAGGAAAAAATCTTACCCAAGAAAGTGATAATTCTATCTATAAAATATTGTTGAGAAACTCAATCTGTGTTATCTTTTGTGAAGTGTTTTCTACAGTGCCTTTTAGAGAACTGAACCTTTGTAGATGAGGTTGAAGCTGTGAGTTGGGCAACCATTCTGTGATGAAGGCTGTATGGAATTTGTTTCTATGCTTCTTTTTTTCAGCACTAATGGGCTTCTCACTGCTTAACTGTGACATATGAACACCTATTCCTGAATATTTAAAAAATGTCCTAAGGATCAGAGGGGAAATGCTTTCAATTATTTTTCACAGATTTTATGAAAGAAGTGTCATGTGCCAACTATCTGGGGGAGTCTTTGGTTTGGAAGGTTAAATTGTTTTCAGAGACACTATGCATTCAAACAGTGAAATATATTTATCTCACTTTGCCCCTGATTTCCCCCTGTACTTTTCTGAACATTTATATTCTTGTAATAATTTCTAGTTTTGGTTACTTTAATTATGTAGTTTTAAGAATTTAAATATTTTATCTGATGGCAGATGGTTTACATTATAGGAATGGCTTCAAACATATAAATCACTAGGTCATCCAATTGCTTTCAGAAAAGCTCTGCCTTAAAATCTTTCTAAAATAATGCTTGTTTTCATGTCCCAAAATGCCTTCATGCTTTGACTTAAACTGTTTTAAGATATAATCTTGTTATTTTTTCTGTCATGTCACAGAGGTTAAAATTGTTGACTGTGAATAGAGAATTGTTTTAAGAAAGTAAAGGAGAAAAGCCTGAGACATGAGGTTTTTTCCTTCTTGTCACTCCTTTCATATGTCCCTGAACACACTCTAAACAGGATAAAAAGAGTTTTATGGAACATGCTAACATTTGAGGATGTTTCTCTGGTACCTTGACTAAGCCTACCATGTGGTAAATATGATTGTGGTTTTTTTTCTAAAATACCTTAAATATTCCTTTTCCTATTTTTACTTTTTAGCTTTTTTTATATCAGTAATGAATACTGGTGCACAATCTGTAACTAGGAAAATGGTTTATTACGGACAAGGTTTTGTGCATGATACATGACCTTTTGTTAAGCATGAGTGCCACCAGGGTCCTTTTGAAAAATCTCTTTGTGTAACACATTGCTGAGAAAGAGTCAAATGGCATACAATTTCATCTGGCTTGTGGAAATACAAAACGCCTCAAAGTTAAGAACTTTGCAATATATACATTTGTTCAACATCACAGGACTAGGGCAGTTCTTGTTTTTCATAAATGTTATTCCCAGAGCCATGTTTGGAATAAAACAAGGCTTTGGGAATTACAGGAACTAAAAATCTTACCACTTTTACATGTTTACACACTATTTTCAATTATTCCAAGACACTAATTGGATATTATTCTAATATTGTAATAGACTTAGAATGAGCTACTCATGAATTATCCATGACATTGATCTAACATATTTGCTCTTTTGTAGCAGTGATAGTACTTTGCATCTTATTTACATATGTATATAAAAATGCCAATCATGATCCATGTTTGTTACACAAACTGAATCTTCTCATAAATATCCATATTTATGTTATCAAATTTACTATGAGAAAAGTCTTACTAAGTCAGACATACTTTCTTAGTAGATTTCACATCTTATATTTTCTTTAGGGCAATTATTCTGATTGAAATACTTCTTGTTTCATGGTTCTTCTTTGGAGAGGATATATTGCATCATGTAGATGACCTGGTTGGGGTGCCTAGTTCATAAAGTAGAACAGAACTGTGAAATCTAAGCATCAGCAAAGTGTATGTAGCCATATTTAGTTTATAATTTGGTTGGTTTTGGTTTTGTTCCAGCAGGTTGTAAAGCAGGGTTGAATTTTTAATGAATTTTTAATGATTTTTTTGCTTTAATACAGACTGTGTTAGGCAACACCAAAAGCCCTAATTTTTGGGGAAGTTGTCAATGGAATTTGCATTTTACTTGCAGGCATTGATTAAGGTCAAATTTTTATAAAATTACATAATTGTATAGTTGTATAGGAACTTGGTGAGATTCACTATGAGCTAATAGGAAATACTGAAACAATGTGCTAAAGGAATGCATAGTTACAAAATGCCAATAAGTTCCATCAGGTCTATATGCTTTGTTGTTTTCTCTTAATTTCTGCTAGGCAAATGAGTGTTTGTTTGAATTCAGCATTATTTATCAATTTCCCTTTTTTAAGTTGTCTCTTTTCTCTAATACTACATAAAATCACAGGAAACCAGGAAATGTAGTATTTTGCACCTAAACATTGTTGTTGCCTTCTTTAATGCTGTGTCTAAGAACCAACTGAAGCATCATATTCACTGATATTGAACTAAATATATCATCTGTGGAACATAAATAATTACATATATTCATTCTCAAATATATTTTAAAATATGCTAGTCTTTTGTTGTTATTACAGCTTAATAGATTTAGTTTGCTGATTCAGTGATATTGACGCATCTAAGGTAAAATCTTAATAAGCTACTGTCATATTTGGAACTTGGTTCAGGTCTCTAAGTCAGATCAAAGGTCACAAGTCAGTTTAGATTTTCTGTTCCCCTTTATTTTTTCATTTCTGGTTCCTTTTTAAAACTTGGCATATTTTTGCCTCAACTACTTTTAGTCTTTTTAATTATAAAACATATCAGAAGCTGTTTTCTGCCACACACGTAGATAGAGATGTTAATTTTTACTCTTTGACAATTTAGCATAGCCACACTACAGTTACCTTATTATTTACTCCTATTCTGAAAGGGCTAATGATGACACACTTTTAAAAGTCTAAAACTAAAGAATGTGAAAACAGCAGGGAAACAAGTTACATTACATAGGGAATGTGGTAGAAATATTATCATTTTTAAGTAGTCAGAACTTCAGAGGATTAGGTTTTCATATTTATCAACAATTGGTGACTTGTGCCCACTAAAAAAACTGTATTTTCAGACACAGATATTCTATACAAGTTAAAATTCAGACACATTTTTCCTTCAAATATGTAACATACACTTTTAGATTTCTCACTAGGGAATTAGTGCAAATTTTAGTATCAGTGAAAGGAAAATAACTGAATATTAAGAATTAATTTTGGAAATGTCTGTGGTTACTGAGAGTTACATGATAAAATGTTGCATATACTGATGCTGTACACTTTATAACACCTGCACTAACCCACTGCATAGTTTTAAACCAATCAGAAAAGTAAACCCTATAAAATAGTTTTAACATCTTAGGGGTGGACAGCCATTGTTTGAGAATTGTCATGGTATTTCTCTAAATTTTAACCTTTTGTTGTTGTTATATCTGAGAATTTAAAATATAAGATTTTGTTTCTTTTTATATTAACATGGAAGGTGATCATACATATCTCCCAGAAATCCCATTATTTTTTCCTGAATTCAGTCTTGGTTAAAGATGCCACATCTATTCTTCAGTGCCAGTTACTGAAACAGAGTTCTTGCACTTAAAGTAAGAGAGGCCATATCTACCAGTTTTGGACAGTCACAGAAGCTTTGAGATTAACATATAAAATAAGGTCATGATTTTCATTTAGATATCTGAAATCGGTTAAATAGTATGTGAATAGAGCTAATTTTTGGCTTTTAATAGTGAGAATTATTTTAAAAAGCTTAAAGAAAGAAGTTGGTCTCAGTTTTATCTAGTTGTCACTAGTCCAGAAAAATGAACTTAATGATAAATAGGTAGCTGAGGAAGTCCCATTCTGTAGAGAAAGCAATGATCAACTAGGACACTTTCTAAAAAATTTGGAAAGAATTTTGACTTACAAAATTATTAGAATATGTAAAGCAAACTGTATTTCAAAGCTTCCAGCTAGAGAAATGAACACTCTTTTACTATTTGATGTCAGTTCTTATTAGTTCTAAACATAATGAACAGTGATTTAGTATTTGGTGTGTTTATCCAGATTATGCTTTTATCTCTGTTTGGTGCTTTGCATAAGTGTTTTTACTTTAATCGCTGGTGTAAAGATTGTGTGGTGTTTCAGATGCCAGTAGGGGCTAAATGCCATTCTTGGAAAGATATGCTTTTGAACTGGCAAGGAGACCATAATTGTCACTGAGAGTAAGTAGTTTTTATGTCAAGGTTGTCAAACCTATTTCGCTTCCAACTCTTGGCCTGAATTCTACTTAATGCCAGATGGTATTGTTTTTTAAATGTTCTTGAATAGAGCAGATCATTAATTCCCCCTGGATTTTCTCAGACACCTTATATGATGAATTTTCCAGCCCACATGTCTCTGCAGTCTTTGGTAGTCTATGTTATTTCTTCCTTTTTATTGTGCAGAAATCATGATTCATTCACATATTCTACATAGGCTGTGCAACATAAATACATGTTCTTTATTTTTTCTTTTTTTTTTTGAGGTGAATGTTTGGTTTTTCAACATACAATTATTTGCAGGCATAGTTGGCATTATTTAGACGCCAAAAAGTGCATGTAATTGCCTTGATTGTTCCTACAAATCAGCTAGGAAAGACGCTTACTGATATAAAATATTCCTTTGGTTTTTGTGAATGGGCAGTTATCTTGCAATGTGAGAGAGCTGGCACACACTGGATGGTTTTTTCCAAGTCCCTTCAACCCAGGCAACTCAAGACTGATTTTCCAGTGCTCCACATATTGTACATTTGCACACTGTGTGCTTGATACCAGATTATACTAGTGAATTCCCAGGTTTAGGGCTCATGAAAAGAGGTCTTTGTTAGCAATGGTAGAAATCAGTAGCAGTGTTTCCTTTGCCAAGAAAGCATGCAGTTCATATTAATAAGAGGGCCCCGTGAGGTTGCCAACATAGGCACTGAATTACTTGTCACTGCTGGAGGAGTTTTAATGATTAAAAGCTGTTTTCTCTTTTCCACTAAGAATTTGTGAAGTAGTAATGGAAATTACTCTGTCCTTCTCTTGGGGGGGATCCAACCAAAGAAGCTGTTTCATTGTACCTAGTTAAAATAATATTCCTGGCACCAATATATCTTCAGTTTTAGTCCAGTTTCTGTTAAGGGTGTTATTTTATAAAACTTAAGGGAACCAGAGGTTCCAGGTACAAAATCAAGACAGTAGATATCACTGAGTTTGTGTAGACATTGCTTTCTGGCTTTTAAAATATAGTTTCTGTTAAATACCTCATGATTTCTGTTTGAAATCTCCAAAACTCTACCAAAGATACTTGTCAACAGTCTTGAGAACACGGTGACTTAGGAACAGCTGTTTATTAGGAGTTTTGGTCAAGTGAGATTTAGTGGAAAGGATCTGAGCATCTTGTGAAAGATATAAAGGTCATGTAAAATTTTTGGGTTTATTTTTTTAGAATTAAACATTTAAACAGGGTAGTTTTTGGTTTTGGTTTGTTATTGGGTTTTTTTTTTTTTTTTGCCTTTTTTTGTTTTGAGAGAGAGAGTTAGAGAGCAGCTTCTCAGTCAATTTTCTCCTTCAGATTCTTGTGTCAGGTAGACAGCCACAGACTTCAGAAAGGTTTTTCTCAGTTGTTTTTAAGAAAACAACCCCTGTGATTGGTTTGTAAATTTAATCTTTCTGAGCTGTACATTTTAAAATACATTTAAAATTTTAAATATGATGTCATTTCTGTGGCAATGTCATTGAATATTGGAAAATAAAATGTTAAAACTGTGTCGCTTTTGTGTGATGCAGAAGGGAAAAAACCCAGTTTGCTCTGAAGCACGTGTGGTATCAGTTTTGGAGTGTTGCCATAGTGAGTTCCACTATGTTGGTTCCAATTTAGGAGACAGATAAGTTCCTCTCATTTTGAAAACCTCTCAGTGTCTGTATTGATTACCTCACATCAAATTGACAGCATGCACAATTTCATTTGTGCTTCTACAGGTTGGTTTTAGTTTGGTCATATCATTAAAGTCACAGAAAACCCTCCAAGGTTCTTTTCAATATAGTTCCATAACAGAAGACACTGATATTTTAGTTTCAAAGAGCATGGTATTTTGACAGGCAGCTGTAAGGAAATCATACCTGTGGGTATTTTGCCACTATCTAGCTAAGTTTATTATTTCAATATTCCATTTCATCCCATCCCATTTGTGCTTGGTATACCAGAGAGAATCCTATTGTTTACAGTGAATATAAATTTAGTATCTATTATTCCTGGAGGAATTTTTTGTTTGTTTATTAAATTCTTTATGGATGACATTAAGACTTCAAAAAAGGAGTATTCTTTTTCTACTACTAAGCTAGGACTGAATTTACAAGCAAATATCTTTTGATTTCTGACTGTGTAGAATCATCTTGCATTTGAATTCCATTAATTAAAAGCAAATAAACAAAAATCTGAAGCCCCGAAGGACTTAGAAAAGTTTTCTTTGATGAGAAAAAAAAACAAAACAAAAAACCACCAAAAACAAACAAAAAAACCCCCCTTTTACTAAAGCAGAAGGAGAATAGTCATACATTTAAATTGTAAATGAAAAATCATATTATAGTGTTTCTTGTGGACATCCATTTCAATCTCTCTAATAACATAAGCAGCTGAAAAAGCCAACTGTCATCCCAGCCTTTGCAGCTACTCAGTCATGAGCTGTTTTGCATACAGATACACAGAATCTCTCACACAAATTCGTCCTAGGATTTCCAAAGTTGCTAATCTTATTTGTTCTTTCATGAGACTGTGGTCCCAGAAAGAAACAGAAAATATTGCTGTTGATGTCTCTTTATCAGACAAAAGTATAATGATCCAAAAATTGTAGATAGTTTTGCCACAATAAATTTCTTTTTATCTCAGTCAAATAAGATGTACTTTGAAATAAGAAAAAATGGAATTGGAAAATACGGTCACAAATTTAGAACATTTCTAAGATTTGTTATTCATGGTAACAGTTTTTGTACACTAGACTATCAGCCAAAAAGATTACCACTGTTCATAAAGGCGTCACAACTGGAGCCTTGTGTGATGTCCTAGCAACTGAGGGGAGGATGGTGGGAAAGGCTTGCTGATAAAAAACAACCTTTAACTATCTGGGAGGTAAAAAGGCACAAAACATGTGCTTTGCTATTGACTTCTGGAGAGTAACTCCTTATCATATCCTTTTAGACAGCTGGAGCTGATGTTTTGCCTTCCCCTATCACTGTGTGTGTACCATTACTAGCTCGTCTTCAGCACTTACCCTAAGACTCATCTTTTAAATCGCTGGTCCAGAACAGTAGCCTACAATTATGCATCCAAGCTCTTCATTGAAATGTAAAGGTATCACAATGCCTACTTTCTTTTGAAGCTTTCCTTGAAGTAGCTGTATTAATTTATCTAGCAAAATCAGCTGTTGAGACAATGTGTAAGTTACTACTGTTGTAGGAGTACAAGAATGAGAAGAAAGAGGGCAAGATTTTAACATGAAAGAGTAATTAAAGTAAACACTGAGATAGAGGCCATTAAGACTTTAGATTGCCAATGCTTTTAAATAGTTGCAGTTTGCTTCTCTTGGAATACTTCACTCCTTAATTTTATGTTATTTCATACAAACCTGGAAAGTCATCCCCTTTTTCATATACTTGAAATATATTTGGGTTTTATTAATTCTGCTGCAGGAAAACATATTCTTCTGCTAAGAATCCAGTCTTTATTCTACTAACACTGACCAACAGGCTAACTTAGAAGAAGTATATTTGGTCTGGTATAATAAAATACCAAACTTCTTTAAAAAGATATAGTTATCATTTTTAATTTTAATACTTTATGTGAAACATGTTAAACAGATTTAATAAACCAATCATTCTGAATAATACTTTCATATTCTTAATGTTGTTGATAAATGATACAGAACATCAAAGAGATTTGGTAATGCATCAGTTTAATGCATCCTAGTAATGGAAGCTCTTATTCACTAGAATTATTTTTGTAGCATGTCTTGTTCTTTCAATAGCTGTCATTTAAACATGAAAGGTTCTTGTACTGCATTGCCTTAGGATATGGATTTCTAAATAAATGATATCTAGTCTAGAGTGATGAAGTATTGAACAAATGGGGGTAAAATGTTTATGGAATACTGCCAAATTAAAATGGCAGCAGATAAAATCTGCATTACTACAGGATAAATTTAAAATACAATACGTGTTCATTATTTAAAAATTAAATTTGAAATTTAGAACTTTGGATATTAAAACTATATTTTGTCTAGTTAAATGTTTTTAATTTGTCTTCGTTACCCTTTTTTTAGCAGAACTGAAGTTATTCCAAACCCACTACTACAAAGTTAAGTTTTGTGTGCTGTTTTTTTTCTGGGGAAGCAAATTTTATTCACAGTGAGTGTGTTTTAGATTTGGGCTGAATATTGGGCTGATAATACAGAAATGGTTTTGTTACTGCTGAGCAGGGCTTACACAGAGCCAAAGCCTACTCTGCTTTTTGTACTGCTGTGCTGGCAAGGAACTTGGGGGTGCATGGGAGGTGGGGAGGAGACAAAGCCAGGACACATGACCCAAACTGACCAAAAGGATATTCCACACCATGTGACATCATGCTCAGTGTATAAAGTGGGGTAAGAAGGACGAAGAGGGGGACATTTGGAGACATGACATCGGTCTTCGCAAGGAACTTTTACACAAGAAGGGGCCCTGCTCTCCTGGGGGATGGCTGCCTGTCCATGGAAGTGCTGAATGAATTCCTTGTTTTGCTTTGCTTGTGTGTGTGTCATTTGCTTTTTCTATTGAACAGTCTTTATCTTAGCCCTGGAGCTTTGCAGCTTTCTCATACTCAGGGAAATGAGATACAAAAGTTTATACAATTGGCAAACTGGATGGCAAGAAGTACAACTGTAGCAAAATGCTGAAATTATTATTTTTCCTAACCTTTTTCATCTTATGGGCAATCAGGAAAAGACATAAAAGCCAGGTCCAGTCAGAGTGAAAGTTGATCTGGACACAATTTTTTCATCCCTTCTCAGATAAACAGCTGAAGTATATTCCTTGGAAAGAATAAATAGAAAAGACACATTACTGAATTAAAAAGGAAACATGATGACAACTGGGCTTATTTAAATGGTTAATAAATTATTATTTAATTGAGGAAAAGTTTGTAATAAAAACAAGGGTCAGTAATGGAATTTGCACACCAGCTTAAACCATAACAAAACAAATCACTGGGAACAGCTGCCCTATATCCTGAAGACCTTCAATTAGGACTCCTCTGTGAGATATCAGAGACCCAGATTTACATTGCTTTCCTAAGTAATTAAAAAATGAAAATGGGAACTTGAACTACTAGGTAAAATTTATTCTTTTTGGAATTAGTAAAATATTCAAGAAATAATAGTAGTGCTTGAGATCTCTATATAGAATTATAAATGTCCCGTGATTGTGTTCTATGTAAATGTAGAGATGAACTGTCTTTTAAAGGAGAGTAACAGCAAGCACTTAGAAAATAAACTTGACCTTTTAAATTTAATAGCATAGACACCACCAATGAACTAGGATGATACAGTAAGGTCTCCTCACAGCTCTTGAGAGAGTTTGTATACATATGCTGATGGGTAAACTCTAAGTTGACAACAAATCCATGTGTTTTCTGTTGGTTACTGTGGTTTCTTCTGTGCACATTTACCAGTGGTCTATATACAGTTTCAATACTTACTGCAACTTTAGAAATTAAACTTCTTATTTGACAAGATTTACACTTTTAAAAATTTTATTATTTTGATGAAGAATTGGAAGCACCATAGACCATTCATTTTCAATTCAGAAATTAAAATTTGCCTGTTTGCCCATCTTATTTAATTTAAATCAACATAATTTAGGATGTGAGAGGAAATTAATACTGAAGAAATCACTTAATCTCTCAAGGCTTTCAGTAACTTTCTGGTTTGTCTACCTCTTAATTTTAAATTGTCATTTTTTTCCTCTTGAAAGGTTTAAACTGGTCACCATAATATTTGACAATCTCAAAACTGTTTACAAAGAAACTTTTTCAAAGAGGATTATTCAGTCTTATTGTTAAATATTTAAACATATTCCATGATGCTTCTTTACAAATCATTATGGCACTTTATTTCTTCTGCTGACTTTACTCTTCAGTATTATTTTGTTTGTGTTCACATTTTAGCTGTCTTCTCAGTATGGATTTGTATTTCTCTGTCTTCTGTCAGGTAACATGTATCAGTTAGGACTACCACTTTAGATGCTAATTAACCACTTGTCTTGATGATGGCATGATTGACAGTTCCTTATTTGCCTGTATTCATTGATCACTCATGCTCTATTCTATTTTATTTGAGTTTGTTGTTTTATAAACACTGGACCAAACACAGAGTGATTTGTATAGAGCCAACATGCCACTGCAAAAACATAACATTACCCTGATCATAAAACAGCTGTAAAGCCTGAAAACCTAACTCACCCAACTAGGTATGTTTGTATTGGAAAAATAAGACATTAATTTTAGAAGGATACAATGTGTATAGAGATTATCTAAAGTATTAGTGTAAAATTTTGTATTATAATAGGTGTAAACATGGTAGAAGCCACATATCATTGGTTATATAAAAGAAACAAGTAATGGCAATTATTCATGCCATGTACAAACATAAGAAAAAATGAATATTTCATATAAACCTATAGAGAAGATATTTGTAAATGTGAGTAGACTGAGAGCAAAAGTTGGCAGCTTTTCAAATGTGAATGAAATTGCTGGTGTATTTATTGGAATTTCATTGTTTTTTAAGGAAAATGAGCCATTAGGAAGAAGGAAATAATTTTGTAAACAGGTATATCTGAGCATGGGCAAAGAAGAAATGATGGGTTTAAATTCTTGTTGGGATATTTTTCAAAAGCTTCCTAAGATTTGTGCTCATGACATACAGAAGTGCCTCTTTGTGTGATAATAATATAAAGGAGACTTGCATTTTTTAACACAATTGATACTGCCAGAAGCATGTAAGCAAAAGAATTTAAACCACATAAAAGTCATGTCATAATTTACCTGTGTTTTTGCAATTATATTGAATTAATTTACTCAAACTGTTTCCTTGAAGGTAATTTTTACTTTGAATCAGGAGACTGAGATGTTGCTAACTTTTTAGACTCAAGTCTATTTTTTCCATTTTCCTTTTTTTTTTTTGCCTTCCTAGCTATTATGAATGTCTATTGAATTAATGAAATAAAGTACTTAAAATATAATACCACAAAAGAATTTGGGTGCTTTTTAAATGCACTTCTATTGTTACTATTTTTGCTTTTCTCTTGTTCTCATTACAGAGAAAATAATGAACAAAATCTAATTATCCTTGTATTTCTCTGATTCTCTCCCAAATGCATAAGCAACAAATTATAAATGTCATGCTCTTTACTTACTACTACAACATAATAAACCCACTTAAAATCCTCTTAAACCCTAGTGATTTTAGCGTTTCTGACAGTAATGTTGTTAGTCATTGACCAATAATTTAATCTTAGTATTTCAATGTGAGATAGTAGACCATAGAAAACCAAAGAGTAATTTCTGGATCTAATATATTTTTAGAACTATTATTGAGCTGTCCAGAACTTGAAGTCATATTTATCTAATCAACAGTGAAGCAATTTCCAGTGCTTATTCCCAGATTCTGTTTTAATGAGAGACTTCAAATGTTGTTTATGTAACATAGAACTGGTAGGAGAGGACAATATTGTTCCTATTAGAGTATATGCATTTAAACATTAATAGTTCTACAAAGAATTATATAACAAGAATTCAAAAAATGAGTACAGTAGACTTTGCATATCACTAAGAAATCCAGTCAACCTTTAGGAATAGCTGATTTTTAAAAAGTTAATAATCTTTCTCTTTTGAAAAAGTTCAATTATTTTTCCAGCTCCAGAAAACATTTATTTTTCCTCCCTCCTGCTAAGTCATCTTGGTCTATCTAGTAATAACTACTAGTAAATGAACACTAAGAAAACCTGTATCTATTTGATAAAAATTAAATTTTTATTCATATTTAGAAAGAGCAGTACTAATGCTAGTCAGGTGATACATGGTTATAGACTTAAAAGCCATTTTAGGACAATTTATGTGAAGAAAAATAAAAGAGGAAAAATTTTTCAGTCTTTTGTAAGATTTGTAGGTAACTTTGTGATGCCTGAGAACATATTTCTCGATATTTTGAAAGAGATGTTGAGCTCTAAAAAAACCTCTCAACCAAGCAAACAAACAAACCCAACCTCCAGTATTTCAATGAGATATATCAGCTTGCTTTATTTTGGCAAGGAATAATAATACATGTTTTCTAGGTGATAAATCATGTTTATTTATGTTTATTAAACATGTCTATTCAACTATACAATTACTGACCAACTGACTTTGCTTAAGTTTTGAATAGAAGAGATCACTGAAAGGACTACCCTAGCTGCCCACAACAGCTTGATGCATGGAAAACTAAGATATTTAAAGATATGCCTGGGACAAAGGTGAAAATCAAAGTTGAAGAGTTAGCATCTCAATTGCCAGTTCTTTAATATGAGAAGACTCTGCATTCTAGGCTGCTTGAAAAGAAACAATGGATAAAAGTAGATTTGATGCAGCAAGTTCATCATAACTGTATGTCCTCTCATGGCCAAATACTTGTGCTGGTATTCTACCATGGGAATGAACTACAGTTAGTATTCAAACAGCAATGTGGAACCTATGTTCTTAGCCTGTCTTTTTCAGAGGTATGAAGTAATAATGCTTTGATCATATCAATGGCTTAAAAAGTTGTTATAATTTTGTTTTTCAGGTATATCCACTGGAATGCAAACCCACAGAGATTTAATGCACTGATACAGTTTAGCTGATTCTTCTTTGTAGCTTGATTTTAGACATTTTAAGAAGTCCTGGACAATTTAAAAGTCCTTCTAATCCTGAGTGGGTTGCATACTATGCAGTATTAAATGTTTTCATCATTTGATTTCAGCTTCAGTTACAATGCTTAAAATACTTAATTAAACAGTAATATTATCACAGACATTTCTGTGCTCTTCACATTGCAGATATATTTTATCTTCTTGTAATGTTTTCTTAGTGTCTATAAGTAAAGTGAACACAGGATACAATATTTTGTAGTTATTTTCATGAAGATGAATGTTCTGCTCTATTACCTGGTTTCAGTGCAATATATCTGACACTTGACACTGAAAAACATTTAATAATATTACTATCAATAATAACAAAACAACATTTTATAGCAATATATAACATATAAAATGTGTATTCTGTAGTTATAACTGCTGATTACATTCTATTTCTCAAAAAGTACATCTCAGCATATCTCAGCATATGTGTTACCTTAATTATTAATTACGGTGTAAGCAGTAGATAACCTCATGCTTGTCAGGGGCTAAGACTCAGGTAGATTATGATGGTAATTATGAACTGCAGTATTTGCAAGGATGTTTAAATCTTGCATCGTATTTTTTTTTTTTGATTATTACTAAATTTCATATCAGGCCATAAATTTGCTTCATTTAATTTTTTTTGGAAACACATGTTGCAATTTAATAGAAAAAGTATAATGCAAAATGAAATGAACAAGCACAGTGTACTGTGTTGAATCAAGGTCAGTTTTCAGCAGAATCCACAAATCCTTTCTACTTCAAAACCAAATTTATTTTCTTAACTGCACCTGTTTTCTTCTTAGAGCTGTTCATAAACTGCTTGCAGGATTTTACTTCATTTTATTTTATAGTGGAAAAAGAAAAGGTGTTGTTCACTTTAGAGAAGAGGAACTGTGAACTTTTGTTAATGTCTTTTCCTGAAAATTTCTTCTCTAGGTGAGGACAGACCACAGAAATTTGTAACTTAAAAAATTCAGAAGATACAGTCAGAATAGAAGAGGGAGCAACAATAGCTGCAGGATAGCCAATAGGGAAAAGGAAAGTAGGTATGCAATTTCATAAAATGTCACATACAGACAGACATAGCTGGACAGAAAAAGATAATACAAGCACAAAGATATCCATTACTAAAAAAATATTCACTTACTTGTATTCCTTGTTTTTTTCTTCATGCATCTTTCTTTGCCACCTCTCACTCAGATTCCATGTCTATTGCTATATTCTCTGCTGCTGTCACACTCATTTATTTCATTACTTTATCCTTTTGTTTCTTCTCATATATTCTCCTGAACTCATTAACTTCATCATTTTAGCTGAGCTTTCAACAGACATTCTTTTCACCCTCAGAATTATCCCAGAATGTAATACCACTCCACTCCACACCTTGTTATCAAGCCTTCTTATGTCATGTCATGCAAAAGGTCTGTATTCAATTTGCTTCCTGAAATTCTAGATGTTGGATGTTAGAGACATTGAAATTGAATACCTCTGAACTCCAACTTTTAAATTGGATCTTTTTTCCCTCTGTTATCTTAGCTATGTGATCCTTGGTTGTTTTTGATGAGAAAAATGGAATATTTATCCTATGAAACAATCTGAACAGAAGAAATTAAACATGTGATTCAGATAAAAAGGAGGATCCCAGAAGACACCAGGCTGAGCATCAGCCAAAACTGCTCCCTTGCAAGAGAGGCTAGGGCTTTCCTGGGCTGCATTAGGAGTGTGTCAGTAGGCCAAGGAAAGTGATTCCTCCCTTTCTGTTTAGCGAGACACATCTGGAGTGCTGGGTCTAGTTCTTGACTTTCCAGTACTAGAGAGATACAGAGGTACTGGAGAGATTTCAACAAAGTGCCACAAAGATGTCCAAGCACAGCATTTTTTATTGGAAATCCTATGCTTAGTTCTTCACTACAAATACAGATTCTCCTTTTATTTCTTCTACATGAATTGCATCTACATGTGATGATTACAACTAATTACACTAAAAACTAAGTCATCATAAGGGAGAAATCTAGATGCAGGATGAAAGCTAATGTCAGAAAGAAGACATTATGTTGCTTAGCAGCAGAGTTTGTAGTAGATTTTAGCATTGAAAGCACAAAACTTTGCAATTCCTTGGGGCAAGAGTATGGTCATACAGTCTGTTTCAAGGTCTCTGTTTTCATATTCATTTTGTGTATTAACAGATTGGGATCCTGCTCTCTGAGAATTTTTTTTTCTCCCATGACCCATAGGTCATGGCTTTCATACTCCTCAGAAAATGAAGATCACAAGAATCAGAATATTTTTATAGGTCAGGCACTAGCTTCCCTCAGAAGTGCAAAACCAGTCAATTGTTCTGCAGGTGGCATAAGTAGGGACTGAGCTATCTAAAGTATTGGGCCATTCAAGGAATCATTTGTCAAAGAGTTTTTGGACAGACTGAACATCTTGGGAAAAATGTTCACATGAACAATTTTGATACTGATTAATTTGTTGGAAAAGATTTTGTCAGAAAATTTTCAGCAAATTTAAATTCCTTTAGGCACTGGGACTATGTCTTCAGGATTCATAAGGTTTTTTATACTTTGGGTGGAACCCAAGACATGAACTTGGCTCCAAGAGAGACCAAAAAACCAAATTCAAAGCAACAATATATTTTTTTTTAAGTCATATTGGATAGGAATAAAGAAAATAAAAGTAATAGTTAGTACTCCATTCACAAATAAAAATCTCATATCACTTGCATAGAATGCAATATAATGTAATAGATATATATATAATATAAATAATATATCTTAATGATGAGAATTTTCAATTAATTTAAAACCACTGTGGAAGTATGAAAGACGCTAAGAAACATATTATGTGTGCAGCATATTACAGATTTTTTTTCCTATACATTGGATCATAATAGCAAAAGTCTCATCACAGCCTCAGCACTGAACAGGAACATCTGAATTAAGAAGTTGATTATTAACTAAGCGTTAGTACAAGCTGTGCTATTACAAATACAACATATAGATAGCCTTAATTGACTGCCAGGTGCCCATCAAGCCCATTTGTCACTCCCCTCCTCAAGAGAACATGGAGAGAAAATATGACAAAAGGCTCATGGATTAAGATAAAGAGAGGGAGATCACTTATCTGATGCCATCATGGGCAAAACAGACTTGACTGAAAGAAATTAGATTCCTTTATTGTAAATTAAGAGCAGTATAGGATATGGAGAAATAAAAACAAAGCTAAAAACACCTTCCCCCTTATATCTCTTCTTTTCAAGGCTCAACTTCACTCCCAACTCTTCTACATTCCCTCCCCAAGCCGGTGGGGGATGGGGAATGCGGGCTGCAGTCAGGTCATAAATATTTCTCCATACCACCCCTTCCTCCCCATGGTCTTCTTCTGCTCCACTGTGTGGTCCCTTCTTAAATATATTATTGCAGAGGTGCCACCAGTGTCACTAATGGGCTCAGCACTGCCCAGCAGAAGGTCTGTCTTGGACTGGGACTGGCTCTGTCTGACCTGGGGGCGGCTCCTGATTTCTCCTATCACAAACCATCCCTGCAGCCCCTACCATCAAAATTTTGCCATGTAAACCCAACACATCTTATTCAGGACAGCACCTAGCATAGTGTTTGAGCTATAACAAAAGCTCAGAGGTACTGCTGGAAGATTTGAATTGGAATATTCATAAATATGGTATAGTTCTCATTATTTTCACTGGAAGCAAGCTGGGTAAGACATGTTTGTTACCTTTACCTTTATCTTAAACAGAAAGATCTGCAAATCTTTGGTGAGAGGTGAATGAATGTAAGATTTTTATTGGAAAAATAAACTATTCATGTTGCATTCACATGCAGAGTTTTTTACCAAATATAGATGCTGTTTGCTTGTAGTTTTTACTTTTCTAAATTTTTGACTACAATTGGAAGTGATCTATGTTCAGCATTAAGAACACTCTCAACTATAGTTTAAATTGCTCTGTGAGGATATATAGTACCTGGAAGACATCCAAATTTAGAGCAGTAGCTGGTAATTCTCTTACTTATAATTGAAGGTATGTAATTTATAAAGGGGAAAAATGTTTGCAAACATATCTTGGATTTTTTATAATCAATTTTGCCCTTCCTGCACACTCTATTATCATACTTGCTATATTAAAAAATATCAGTAGAATAGAAAGCTATTTCTTTTGCCAAATTTATCCGTGAAACAAGATTCTCAAGTCTGGTAGCCTCTATATACCAGACAAATAGTTTTTTCTTTTTACTTTGCATAGAGCACAATGAATAGCTATAATTAGAGAGGAAAATCCTCTTTTGCTTGAAGGTTGTGACCATAACTTCTGTAGTTGAAATTTTCTAACTGGATTTTCAAAATAAGTTCTCAAATACTGTTTTTTATAATATGTGTGAGATTTAGTATCTTGGCCTAGTTTTGCTTGCACCCAGTAATTAGTATTTTAATAGAAATGAAAAAAATAAATGACTTGTGATAATTCAGGCTGGATTCTATCAATAGCTTTTGAATATTTAAAAAATAATTTCCATAAAAGAGGTATGTTTGTTTGGATTTTTCTTGGTTATGGTAATATCTGTTTTCTTTCTTCCTTATTTTCTTTCTTTCTAAAAATGTATACATTTCATTTCAAGGAACGACTATGTCACAAGTAATTTACACTACTTGATAATAAATAAATTATTAATACATCTCAAGGTTGCTGTTCCCTGAGATTTCCTCGGGGTTGCTGTTCCCCGAGGTAATAAGGTTTTTGGGCTTCTCTTGCCCAGAGAGATCCACGCCGGTGCCAGAGAAGACAAGCTGAGTCCGATAATTCATGTTTCCAAGGTTGTTTATTCTTTCTTTATCTCTCTGTTCTTTCTCTGCTCTGCAAGGCGTCCCCAGCAGAGCGAGCCACACGGCGAAGGACCCCTGGGACAGAGGGTCCGGACTTTATGTACTGTCCTCTCAACCCAATCACCACTCAAAACATATTTTTTATTTACAAAATCTTACCAATACTTACTACTTATGTTAACATGTCACCTCTACTCTAAACCAATCCTAAAAATACAACTCAGCAAAAGATGGGGGACAAGAACAAGAACAAGGAGGACAGGGCCACTCCCCAATTCCTCCATCTTGTCTCTTCAAACCCCATATACTGAAAATCCTAACTTCTATATCTACATTCTATAATAAACTAACTACTACTTATTATAAATTCTTTCAACTTGTGGTTCTTCATACAATGTGGATATTCATTCCCATGGCCAGAAATCAAAAGCAGTGTCCTCCTGGGCTCTGTGTGAGGCTGGCTGACCCCCTTGTACAGATCCCAAACCCCCCTGTCCGGTCTCCAAACCCTTCAGGGCAGCCAGAGGGGTGTCCTGGACTCCAACAAATACATTAGCAATATTTTGTGATTATTAATAATTATAGTTATATTTTTATTATTATAAAAACTAATAAATTAGTGACTTCATATTTTCTGGAGTTTTTTAATAGCATTCTAAAATAAACTCATTTTGTGCTTAACTGCATTTCAGGCATTTAAGTACTCTGATACTTGACAAAGATTAACACTTGATAAACTTATTTTCTTAACACTAAATCTCTCAGCCTGCATGATCTTTCTAAAATTGTTTGAAAGAGTTTTATGATGCGATTAAAGGCTCATTAAATTGTCTGTAACTTACAGCCTTTAGAATTTTAATAAATTGGTCCTTTGTCAGTGGCCAAAAGTGGCCATATAGGAGTATTGAGGATGAGTCAGACTTGTTGACCAGTCCCTGGCTCTTCAGTTCACAGATCATCCTCTGCATGGGAATCATGAATTCCCAGTTTGTGCAGTACTGCCAGCAATGCAAAGCTGCGGTAGGGGTTGGTATCTGCTTCTTCCATCCTCTGGATTCCTTCTGCAGAAGGATCCCCTAAGATGCCAGGCAAGGTATTCAGCTCTCTAACTTCCTCTGTCTTCACAGCAGTTATCCCAAAATAGAATGATGCCCTTTTGGGTCCTTGAAATGCCTTGTCCTGAGGTATTTCCTGAGGTATAATCTGTGCCAAGGGGGCACAGGACCTGTGGACTGGTCACCACTCAGGGGTGTTTTTGCTGTTTGTTCCCAGTCAGGCTCACTTCAGCTTCCAGTACAGTCAGCTGTTGGGATCCCATTGTCACCACAGAAATAGAGGCAGAGTTTGCCCCTAGATATCTTGATGACATCAGAGTACACTGTGCACGGGTGTCAACTAAAGCTTTATAGTCCTTTAGGGCTGATGTGCCAAGCCATCAGATCCACATAAGCTTGCAAGATTCTTATTTATCTTTTCATATTTGCTTATGAACTAAGTAATATTAAGTTGGTAAAAGATGCAGTTTCACTTAATTTCTTCAGGCTTTGTTTGTTGTATAAATTGCACTTAGATGAGGAAAATGGTTCAATGACTCTTAGGTTTTGAGAAAATACAATTTAAACGTATGTGAGAAAATAATTTCTGTTATCCTTTTTACTGTGTGCATGTCACGACTTTGCAGATCAGAGTACTCGAGTGGTGATATTTTCTCCTAGGTTCTATAAATTGGTACAAAAAAATTACAAAGTTGATAATGGTGTTTAGACTTTTTTGCATTGTGTTTAATAATACATGGTAATAATGTGCTTCAATATGCATAGATTGCAGTAAGCATAAATTTTGCAAGACAGCTAGTGACACTTCATGTTAATTTTTACATTCATAAGCAACATATTTCTTCAAGATATGTTATATCAATAATTTCAAAAGTAAAAAGTATTTTGCACACAGCAGGTAAGATGCTATTGCAAACAGGCACCTAAATATACTACTCAGTATCCCGTTTTCGTTGTTACCAAAGATTTTGCACACCTAACTGTGCAAATCCATGACAATCAAATGCATGAACTCCTATACTTCCAAAACACATTATCTTGAGGAGAGGAAGACATGATTTGGCATTATCTTCCAATTCAAAATTGAACTAAAATCTACCATTCCTTTTTTTTTTTTCCTCCTTCAGCCATATTTAAGAGGTTATTAAGACCAAATTATATATTTTTAAAAACCATCCTCATTTGAATTCTTTTTGCTACTAAACAAGCCAGAATATCTTGAGAAGTACATCAATCTGAGTAATGATAGTCCAAATTTACTTGGTGAACAGAAATATTATTTTGTCTTTTTTGTTGTTGATGTTTCAGTAGAGAACTGAAAAAGGATAAATGCTGCAAAATTTAATAGAAAATTTTAATGGAAATTGATGATCTCGTACTATTTTAAGTGCACAGAAAGGAGTACTCAGCAGCAACCCAAAATGTTAAGTGTCATTAAAATATATTTATTAAATTTTCTGCTTTCAAGAGGTTTTGAAACAGGCACCTGTTGCCATTCCTGGGCTCATTAAGCTGACAATTTTCTATCATAGATTTAGATACTTTGCCTTCATTATGCTTCAAATGCAATATTTTATAGCACCATATATGAGTATATATTTGTGGAGTGATGTGGTGAAAATGGTGGCATGTACAGTCAATACAGATCTCAAAAACAGATTTCTATCCAAGGCTGAAAATTCATCCTTAAAACCCACAGAATCTCATAATGAAATTTTAATTTTTTCAAATCTCATAATTTTTTCTAACCTGCTCTAACACCTGGAGATACTTTTGAAGTGTAATAATATTATTTTGAATTAAAAATCAAAGTTTCATTGGCTTAAATTGTGATTTTGTAACATCTGTTTAAAAAAATACATCAGCATTTTCATGTTTTAAAGTATTATAAGTTTTCATTCTTCCTGAAGCTCTATCAGGACTCAGTTTAGTCACAGATGGAGAGGAAGTGAACTTTTGGATTTGTTTATGGAAAAATTATTTCAGCATAACACATTTCTTTTATAATGGAAGAAAAGTTTCTATTTGGTCCCTTAAAAAGGGGAGAAAATGAATATATGACTGTAATCATGATTGTAGATTAATTTAAGAAGAATTTTACAAACATGCATAGGAATCAATTTGATTTTATAATAATGAAAGATGCTTCTTGCTTACAATAAAAATTTTATATTTGTATTTTGCCCAGCTGTAGCTGCAGCCTCTTCATGGCCATGCCTAACACTTCTGGCCTTTAGTTTGCAGTAGAAATGTGATTGGTGAGTGATTATTCCAAATTTAGTGTTACAGTGTTGAAATGAAGAGATATTCTCTGTTCCTGTTAAAATAGTGTCATAGGGAACAAAAACAAATTGAGAGTTGGAAAAGAGCACATGGGCAATAGCCAGATAAGGATGTTTTTGTGACACTGTATTTAGGTCATAGCCCCAGACCTACCTTTTAATTCAAAAATATTTAATACAAATGCAGGAAAATTATTTGAAGAACTGTAATTCTTCAAACGGAGAATTTTCAAAGGAAAACTTCATGCAGGTTCAACATCTCAATCAACTCACTGCATTCTTGGTCTGGCTTTATCTTGGTCTCTTTTCCCCTTTTTGGTTAGTAGGTCTTGATTGTCTTCTATGCAATCATGTAGCTTTGATAGTGGAGAAAAAAAAAAAGATGGGCTAGACAAGAAAAATGGGATAATTAAGAAAAAGAAATAGCTAGACTGGTAAAAAAAGTCTACTTTAAACATCACAAGCTGAAAACTTTATATTTGTCTTTCTGCCTTACTGTTTGCTAACAATTTTCTAATCATTAGACAATCATCTGCTAGTGACTGAAACATTACCTTTACACAGAAATTTTACAGAGAAAAGGTAACAATCTCTGTCTCTATAAGAGGTATAATTATTTGTCTGTGTGTAATTTTGAAACAATTTCCCACTACTTCCAGAGATATTGGGAAATTTTAGAACTGATTCTCTCTCAAAACCAAAACTATCTCTAGCCATCCTTCTAGATTGCTCAAAACTACTAGACATCACTTTAAATTATGTCCTGTACAGGTTACGTAAGACTCCCCTCTGAAGTACTCACTCTACTTGCGTTCCTACCCAGAGCTGATAGCCCTTCATCTGACTGACTTTCAGTGACACATAAAATTTGCCTGCATGGACACGAGTAGACAGAACTGAAGCATCAGATTTAGCCTTGAAAGTTGCACAATCACAGGTGTTTCATATTTTGTTTATGAGGCTTTGTGCAAGGCTTTTCTGTTGCATTATTTACCTACAATTTACCTGTGCTCTCAACCACTGCCTGTTTCTTAAATCATGCAGGTAGTTTCCTGTTTCCCACTTGCCCTCTTAAATGACATTGCAGAACTAGAGAAGTAGACAGGGCTATTTAAAACTCCAAATAATCCTTGGTGCCCAATGTTTTTCTTAGATCATTGAACTATAAGAATATTCTGGCTTTTTTTAATAGGTAAACAAAAGCAAAATGGGGGATTAATAAAATCTATTCAAAATGTGAACATAATTTGCAATTTAAAACACCTTGAAGGAATATATTGCCTATAGATCTGGATGATTAGGTTATTACTGAAAAAAGATTCTTACCATTAATAAAACACTAGTTACTGTACCTAAAAGTAGAGATGTACAGAACTAAAGCTCTGTAGAAAGCTGTACTGGCATGAGGAAATATAATATTCTTTTGCATATCAATGTAACTGTAAAATTAAAATTAAAAATTCCAAAATTTGAGTTAAGAAAAATAGTAAATATGGAGCAACACAGCGTGTGAAAGCTTTAAGCTCAAACCATGTATAAAACTGTTTCTGATTACCTACTTGATTTTCCTGCTCTCTTGGCCTCATTTCAGTATCTCAGGAGTTGTTTCACACAGTCTAAATAAAATATATTACGGAGCCATCAATCCTTTTGAACTCTAAGTTTATGTCCTTTTTATGCAAACATACACATCCTATAAGATTATGTGTGATGTACCCCAATAAACAGGACTTTTGCCATTGCTGGTAAAAGGAATTGCCTTGGCCCCCTTAAGACACTTTTAATTTGTTTAAACAGCTGACTGGTGGCCAACTAAACGCTGCTTCAATTGTTTCTGCTGAAACATTGTCAGTGCCACCTATGACTCATCAAAGTTGTCATTTAACAACATGTAACATTTTTTTACATTGCGTCTCGGGAGGCTATTGTGCAATTCCAACCTATAGCTGGGAAAAATGCAAAAGAAACAGACGTGATCTGAGAAGATATGAAACCAATAAAAATGAATTCAAGTCCTGGAGAGGTAGAAAGCTTCACCATGAACATCACACTTCTCTGCAGACCCAGCCAATGCCTCCTGTTGTCCGCTTATTCCTCATTCCCCATAGGAAGACTAGCACCACTGATTTCAGGACCCAAAACCACACTGGTAAGAGAGAATAACACCAAGAGAAAGGCATAAATGGTAAAATATTTCTTGCTTGACAGCCATAAATGTGTTATTAATGCAGATCCTCTTTTATACCAGTTGCTGAGTGGATATATTACCTTAGCTGAACTAGGGACAAATATGAAATATTTTTTTCAGTCTCCTAAAGTTTTAATTAAGCTGAAAATTGCAATTTCAATTTATATATTCTCTTTTATCCACATTAATATTCTGCATACTTATATATATTTTATTGATGTGTATGTGTATACATCATAGTAATATTTATCCATGTCATCTTTCTTTAAGAATCTATTAGTTTACCTTTGAATATGATGTTAGGAACTCAAGTTCTTCCCTATTGTTCTGCCTCTACCACACCCCTCATCCATCATCATTTTTAGTGTGTTTCATCTGCTTTCACAAATCCTTCCATGGCAGGTGTTCATAAATCTGTTTGCTCCCAGGATATATTCTTACCCCCTAAGCTTATTAACTCATAGTCCCTATTTCCTAAACTTACAAGCGAACAGATTTTCCTTCCCTCACAGAAATCCATTTGCTTCAGCAACACATATGATTTTTTTCTCCTGTGCTGAGGTAGAAATTCCCTGTTTCAGACAGATAATCTCCTAAATGTCTCCCAGGGAGCAACAAAGAAGGAAAGAAAACCAGTTTATTTCCACAGTTGTGGATAGCAAGAATGGGGAATAAGGAAGCAGTTTTTGTAATACTTGAAATTTAAGTTACGTGATTAGTTGGGTTTTGAATATAGTAGAAAAATCTCTATAGTGTTTCAAAACCACCCAATCCTATCCATCAAAACAAAACACAGTTCCTCTTGCTTATGTAAAAACTGCCCACAGTTTTTTAGATAGGGTATATGTATCAGGGAAGGAGTAGGTGGTGGTCTTAATCTGTGTTCTTTGAAAGTAAACCAATGATTCCAAGGATGGCTCAGGCAATATCTTGGAGAACAGTTTCAGATTTTATAAGGCGAAATTTTTCTAATGACAATTTTCTTCCTAAAGGTGTGATTTCTACAATGCTTTTCAAGGAACAAGAAGAAAATAAGAATGTTAGTTCTCTAACTGGGGGATGAGGGGACAAGAAAAAAACAAAAGGAACAGAAGTTAGCTTCAGATGGTCCAAGGAATCTGAATTCAGGTGAGATCATATACTCATGATTATTCTACTAAACCTTGGTTTGGGGTGTAACAGTTTGTCAGCTGTACCTTGCAATATATAGAATGCTTGCAACATTGTCGGACGCTTGAAAGAATATTTGAATAAAAAGGGAAACACAGGAAAATACAAAGATAAAATGGAATAGTCAGTCTACTCCCCCCATCAAAGGGGTGTGTGTTTGGTGCGTTCTTCAATCTCATTTGCCTTACATTGTCACTGAAAGAGAGATCTTTCTGCAGACATTTTTAATATCAAGAGCAATGATATAGGAGGGAGAATGGAAGAGAAGTGACAGTGATTTGTATTGCAGTATGACATTCTTGTGCGCTATGAAGCAAGTTATTTTAGTTTCTTACTTGTTTCAGAATGTAGGCCCATTAGACACTAAAAATGGTAAGATTACTCTTTAAAAAATCATTCATTATATGGTATGAAGTCTTGGAAGGGTGTCTAAGAAGAAAGGAGTATGCATTCCAATTTAACTGAGGTACTGTATTGTGATACTTACAAGAAAAAACACTGACAAATCCAGTTTTAATGAGCCCTTATACTATATAAGGAAAAGAAAGCAGAGAGATATATTCTTGAAATGAACTGTTAAACCAATGAGAGGCAGCAAAGAAAAGACAGATTCGTTGCCTAAAATGATCTCTGCAAGAGGTGAAAGCATAAGGCATAGTAAAAAATGATTCATCTTGCTAACATCTTTACTAACATCTTTACTGTTTTATTTTCCAAAAATTCAAATGTTCGTTACAGATCCATGGCACTGCTGTGGATGATAAATAATAGTAAAGTTCATACAGTTGTCCTTAACAAAAAAACCCAGAAGATATAATCAAGTATTTGGCCTTAACAGAGTTGGGAACTGTATTGTATGATGACAGGCAGTAGACAAAAGGGAAAATGTGAGGAAGTAATGGAAGGCAAGATAAAAGTAAGGTAATTCTGACTGGGATGCAGTTGTACATGCAACATAAATTTCATTCAATTAAAGGAATTCAAGATTTTAACACTTATTATGTCTGACTTACAGCAGGATTCTTAATAACCATCAATTTCCTTCGCCATCTAAAACATCCTGGGTACTTCTTAAATATTTCATTTTAATGTTATAAAAATTGTATTACCATGAATATACGGATGATTATTTCAAAGTGAGATAATTTAGCTCTTTAATTTCAAAGCCATAAACATTAGATGTATTTTTCTGTCATTAGATTGTTTTCTTCCAAAACTTAAGCAATAGAAAAATTGGTACAGTTCTGTGAAGCATTAAGATTTTACCAGAATTTCATTTATCAAAATACGTGTCTGACAGGATTTTTCTACGCACTTCTGTGAACATGTTTCTAGAAGCATTATTTTGAAAAATTCAAAGAAATAGTTTGGCACTTCACGTTACCAGTGGAACCATAACTAGCCTGCTGTATAAAAGCTCATCTTCTAATAGATGAATGAAAGAAAAAATTCAAATCAGTTAAGCTTCCTCACAGAAGAGCACCAAATTATGAACAGTCAGCAGTAAAAAAGGTATAAAGGATCTGTGAATATAAAATGCAACACCCATAACAAGGTCAGAAATAACCCAGAGTTAAATTTAAGAGGAAAACAACTCCCTAGGCTTGTATTAAAAGCAAAAATGCTGTCTTTCTGCATAGCTAGTAGCAGTGATATACAGTTATAGGGTAAGTGTGAAGTATTCTAATCAGACACACATCAGTGTCTGACCTTGAAAGCGAGTATCTGAATGAGTCAGACAAATAAAAGTGAGGTTAGATAAAAACTAGATGAAGCCAGGTAGCTAAAAGAGATTATTTTAGCAAAGCTAGTAATTCTAGCTAGTAACTCTGCATGTAGCAGTCATAACTTGCCCAGCCTGAATTTTCTGCCTATCCTGTAGCCAAACTCCTTATCTGAAGCATTTTCTTGTCCCTCATTTTAACTTTTGGAAGAGGTAAAATATTTCTTTCCACGCATAGTTGTGAATTTTGGAACCTGCTGTTGAGGAAACTTCCCAGTTTGACCATTCACAGGACTCGGACTGTCACATTCCCAGTGCCAGAGACTTCAACTGCTGGGACCAAAGCACCTTCACAGCAGGCAGCTTCAATGGGCCAAGGGGCACCTTGTTTGTCTCCCTACACACTTCACTCCCATGCCCTCAGACCAGACTTCCTACCTGTTTGATCCCAGTTTTCCTTTGGCACAATCTTATATATCTCATTCCATAAAGCAATTTATTCACAGTGCAGCAACACAGAGATGGCTCAAGCTGGTGCTGCCAAGGAGGAACCCTGTCTGTGCCACAGGTCCCCATGCCCTTTGCTATGCAAAAGGTTGGCACCTCAAGGCCTCTTGACTTGGGGTCCAGCCAGCCAGAGCCTCACGTGCAGCTCCCACTGCAGTGGCATACCGAGCTATAGGCACTGGCTGTATTCCTCAGCTCCTGTTTCCATCCCAGCTCACCCATACCAAATTGATCAGCAGGTTCAGAAAAACTAAACTAATTGGTGGACAAATCCATCAACTGATAATAAAAAGATTAGGTATAAGAAATAACTTGAGAAGAACTTTCATCCCATATCTGGAGGATTCCATGAAGAATGATCTGCAGAAGAAGGCAGGATTTAATTTTTCTTCCCAAATGCCACCTCTTGCCGTTGTCTGAAATATATATAATATCCTTCTGTCTGCAGGAGGGAATGAGGATGATATAGACCATTGATCTGACCAAATTAGCGCAGTAAACCGTGGTAACCTCTGAGTTCACCACAAGGGAGCTTGCCCTCCCACGGAGAGAGCACAGTGTATAAACTGCTCCCTACACCAATAAAGCTCCCTAAGAGACTTCTCCTTGGCTCATGTCAAGCAGAGTAGTCCACACCTAAGAAGCCCTGTTGGCTCAAGCTTAAATCACTGCCACCATTGGTTCCTTCCCCAGTTCCTGGTTTGTTCCTTCCCCAGTTCCTGTTTTATTCCTTCCCTCTGATTGGTGCGTTTTGGATCCTCTCTCCCATTGGTCGTTTCTCCTATCCCTTCCCTGATTAGTCCATTTTGGATCCTCTCTCCCATTGGTTGTTTTCTCAATCCTTCTTCCCATCGGACCACTTGGTATTATGCTATTGGTTGTTTCCCCAATTCCTCTTTCCATTGGTCCACATTGTAAACCCCGCCCCTCATGCTTCTCTATATAATCTGGGCACCTGAAGCCCTCGGGGTCTTTCAAGATCCTTCTGTCGCTGGTTCTGGAGAATAAAGAAGGCCTTGGAAGATCTCCTGACTCCTGTCGTTCCTGCGCCACCTGAAGAAGAGCTGCCTGGTTACTGCTCTACCAGCACCACTAAGGCTCCCTGCTGGGTTGCCTCAGCAACCTCACAACTGAGCTGACTGTCACAGGCAGTGCCTGTGCCACTAGGACCCAAGGCGCCTTTATAAAGGCGGCTCGTCTAGGAAGGTTGCGGCACCCTGAAGACCATTGCCGGGTCTGGCCTTCAGCAGCAGTCAGCGACAGTAAACTTTCAAAATTCTTAAGCATTGGTAAAACTGGAAAACATATAAGAAAGTATAATCTCTTATTCAAAACAGGACATGATAGAGGCTTCCCACTAATTGGCATTTAAATTCAAAGCACAATTAAAGTACAAAAGTTCAGAATAAAAATGAAATCTAGTTCCCCAATAATAATTTAAGCACTATTGAAAATAAGAGGTAGATCACAAATATTAAAAGCTAAATGCAAAATTAATTTATTTAATATTTCCAACAGCAGTGGTACTAAGATTGCCTTTTAATATCATTATTGTGTAAAACCAAGGCAAATGTTTGGGTTTAAAAAGCTGCTAAGTACAAGGCTTTTCACTGTGCCCAAGCTGTGGTTTCAGAACTCCTCATATATGACGTGAGAGTTTAGGTACAGTATGGCAGCAGAGATTCACCCAGTGGCCCAATCACTATCTTGGAAAAATACTGTTTGCATAAACAAAATACAGCATTCAGTCTCAGCTGATACATTGAGTACTAAATAAGAACACATTTGCTTAAATATTCTTGTTCTAGTGCAGCTTTTGGATTTTTATTACTAATTCACTCTTCTTTTGTATCATTTGCAGAAGATTCCAATATCCAAGGCACTGGCAGTTAAGGCAAGTGCCTTTCTCCATACTTAGCCCATGACCTAGGCTGCCTGGTTGGTTCCAGTAGCAATCCTATGGCACAATTAATTTGTGCACAATGCTAGTTTAAGTCCTGGCTGGAGGCAAGTTGAGGACAACATGGTCTTCTCACTTGCTCCAGGGGAACTGAATCATATTTTTGATCTGCAGAAAACTTCAGCTACTTTTTAATGCAAATTTTTTAAAGTTATATATATATATTTTCTTAGAAGTTCAAAAAGGCATAACCACAGTAAGGGGCAAGAATTAAAGTCTTAGTCATGATTTCTTAACTTCTCCTTTCTGTTATTTAAATATAATGTTATCCATAAATTTAAGAGCCTTGTTTACTCAGCTTTTTAACTTTACTCTCCTTACACATCCATATTTCTAAATGCATGCCATGCTATAAAGACTGTCATCTAGCAACTAACAGGATTTTCTCTTATTCTACCTTTGCAGTTTAATAATGACATATTTTCATTGTAGATATGTATTTCTGATTGAGAAAAATAGTATTTGTCACTTGATGTAAAAATGTGAATCACATAAAACAGGTATATTTATGCATAGGTTATCTTGATTATGAGATATTGTCTTGCTTTAAAAGACAGGTATCCGCTAGGAAAAGCTGGAGTTTCCTTAGAATGGAGAATGTAAACACCCCTCCCTCTGAATTATTATAATTTTGCGATTAAGGGCTTTCAGGCAAAGATTTGAGAATAGGAAGAACAGTTCTTTTACTAGGAGTGTTAAAAATACAAATGTAATAGTACAAAAAAAAAGACAAGTAAACAACAAACAAAAAAAATACAGAAAACCCTGACAGAGTCAGGGACACAACCTGACACCCTGTTGGTCAGGGTGTTTGGAAGCAGTCCTCCTGGAGAAACAGATGTGGCTCAGTTGAGTAGATGATCCCATTGAAGAAGGGTCCAGTGATGGTGAGATAAGTCTGATGAGTCTCATCTTCCTCTGGAGTCCAGTGGAAAACAGGATGCCTGGTGTTCTGAGTCTCAGTTTTTATCTAGGTAGGGACCCTGCAGCCCCCACCCACTGGGTGGAGCATCTCACAGTGGGATGATGTAAATGTGTCCTGTCATTGGTGAGCCTTAATGGCCCATTAGCAGAAAATATCCCCCTGGAGGGAGGATGGGTGGTGAAAGAGATAAGAAACAATACCCCACCCGGTTTTAATAGCTGAACCATTATCAGAAAGGCATCCGCCCCCCTTCCCCCAGGGTAACAAGAGATAAAGAAAAAACATTTCCCCAACTGCTTTCAGCAGATGAAAATAGAATACACATTTTTGCTTCCATAACCCAAGACAGATATACACATAGTATTTGTTTTCTTTGATTAAAATAATGATTTAGAATGGCTGTATTGAGGATTTGACTTCTGTGTTTCAGTCATTGAAATTCTGTCATTTGCATACAAAAATTTCTCAAGACAAATTTTGTTGTAACTCATCTCAAAGAACCCATTTCAGTGTCATATTCCATGATCTTCACTTTTTGAAAGTACTTGTGATGAATGTGGGTTGCAATGATTAATTTTCACATTTTTTTGAAGGAGTTTAAGTAACTGCAATCTCATTTAAGTTACTATGTTTCTATTGATCCTAGGTATTTTTTATACTTCTTACATATAGTGTTTGAAACCTTTAGAACACTTATTTATTCTTGAAGCACTTGTGAGACAGAAAAGTGCTACTGATCTCATTTAAAAAATGAGAAGAGCAAGACACAAAGGTGGAACATGTAAGTTATGGAAGTGGTCTTGAAAATCTCTATATAAATGATTCAGTCCTGTATGTGGTACAAGACTGCAGAAAAAAAAATACTTTCAGAGTTTGAAAGCTGGATCTTATACCCTAACTGCTGAAGTATTTTTCTAAATAAAGTATTAAATATACAGGAGTAATCTTTTAAAGAGTGACAATTTCATTTGAACACCTTTCACAAGCAAAGCCAGCAAGCAATACCAGGGGACTCTGTGTCCTGGTTTAGGACAAATTTTGGGAGGAAACTTCTGAAGTTGCCTCCTCTATAAAAGCAGATTTCAGCAGCCCCTCCCTAACTGGTTTAGGAGAAGAATCTACTTGGAGAAAAGTGGAAAAAACTGTTTACTTAACAAGCAAAGTATTCACAAACCTGAGAAAATAATATTAAACAATGGAACCTCCCTCTGTTCTGAAGAGACAGCAAATCCATAAAGTCCTTGCCATGGACTCAGCTCACTCCGTCTCTTATCAGTCCCTCCGGTGTTGGACGGCAGCGTCCGGCCTCAGTGGGCCACAGGTGTGAGAGGTGTGAGCTCCCGGTGTTTGTCTGGGTTTTCAGTCCAGAACAGGCTGATCAGTTCCAAGAAAAAGAAAAGCCAGTCTGGGGAATTTCTCTGCCTCAGCTAGCTAAAGAAAAACTAACCAAAAGCAAAGGAAAGCTGTCTCCCAGTCCCTGTCTATGCTGCAGACAACACGAACCAAGAGAGACCTGAAGCTCCTATCTCTGTTTTGAATACAGCTGCCTCAGATATTCCATCGCTTCTCCTTCTCCCACCTTTTACTCTCAGATGTAGTTTTAAAGGTGCTTTATTTATTTCTGGGCTAAACAGAGGGATGGGGATACAAATACAATACAGCATCACAAAGTCACCCCAGGGCAGTCTGCAAAAACGAACAGGTGTCATTTAGTTAAGTATATGAATAAATTCATGGTGCTGAATGAACACATATTTTGTGCATGAATAAAGGTCAGGCTGTACAGCGTATTTTAGATAAAGCAAATGTCTAAATAGTAATCTTTTGTCAACCTTAGATCTACTGTTACCATAATGTATTTGTAGAGTTAATCGCTTAAGACATGATTCAGAATCTTTTTCATAGGCTTATTTTGCTCCCACTGAGTTTTTGGATTTGAAAAAAGATTAAACTTTTTAGGAAAATAATAATGAAAATTTTTCTAATTATGTCATTTTAATAAGGAAAGGACAACCCCTTGGATACTATTTATGTTTGTATCACTTATGTTCCAAAGGATTGAACTCCTCTTTATAGTTCAGTAAGCAGAAAGGCATTCCTTACTTACAGTTTTCTATATAATCCCATTGACATATACTTGTTAAAATATTAACTGTGAAGTATTTAGGCCAGATTTAAATGCAGTAATAAGTAAGGGGATTTGCATAATACTGGGCAGTGATGGCAGCTTTGAAATGCCAGCATCATTTTTCACAATTGAAAGCACAGTGCCTTTGCAAAGAATCATTTATTAATACCAAACCACTGTTTCAATAAAGCATTAGAATTTCCTGCATAGAATAGCCTTTGGGCAGCATTCTGAAGTAATAGTGAATTGCTATTCTAATCCACAATGGAACATTTTAATAAGTGTGATAAATGACTCACAAAGGGCTTCAGATTTCAACATCAGTAGAATTAGAATCAGGCAAAGGCTGAGTCTGGGTGATAGATGAAGAGGATTTTTGTGGTAAACAGTTTGCAATGTCAGGACAATACCAGCTTATTGAACTTTCAGAGACTAAATTCCTGTCCATTTGTCATCTTGTTGCTAGCAGACATAGATATACATAGAGTAATAGACTTACATTCTTTATCAGCTGATACTATCCTGTAACTCCTGGACCACTTTAAAGAAATCATAAAATGAAACATTCAACTAGAAGTGAAAAAAAAATCAAAAGACTAAAAAAACCAGATATTTTATTCCTGCAAATATTTTTATATTGTAAGCACAAAGCTAGAACAATTCCTGGTACAGATAATACTCCCAGTAAGTCACTCTGCTATTTACAATACTTTCAAATTTCTCAGAAATTAGTCTCTTTTGTTTGTTTTCAAACAAAAAGGAGAAGTTATATGGTTACATTATTAATTGGTTTTAGGGTTTAGAAACAGTTTTAATATTTCATGTTGAAGAAAAATCAGAAATAATTATGTTGCTTTTCTGTAGTTTTCCATCTTATGTCATATCAGTACTGGAGGTAATATTAGGATTTTAAAAAACTTAAAGGGAAGAGAATGAAAACAAGAAATCTATGACTAGAATGGTGTCGTGTTTGCATTTTAGTAGGCCAGGTCATATATTGAAAGTAGATCCCTCTCACATAACTTTCCCTATCTAAAATTTTATTGCTGAATGTAAATTGGTTGTTCAGGCTTCCTCTATCATGAGAAGGAGCAAGAACAGCAGTTCATCTTATGTATTTGATACTTCCTTGAAAGGTGCCTTTTTCTCTCTGCACTATGCAAGAGGCCTATTGTAGTCTTGGAGGTTAAATTAATGGGGTAAATATTGGTGAGATGAAATTCCTCTTGTATTGTCTGGTTAGGACATTATCTGTCATTAATAACAAGCTAACAGGAGGATAAACTACTATCATTTTTTTCTTAACATAATGACAGAACAAATAATCTTTTAAATGACCATTAAAATGCTTACTGACTCCAGTGGAGGTGATTCAGTTCTTCTGCAAATCGGTTTTATTTATTTAACCTTTTGTTTAAAAAGTCTTACAATATTTAGAATCGAGTGCTCCAATATTTCATATTATTGTACTGCTTCTTTGTTGCCTTACATAACATGCTGTAAAGTGTTCAGTGAACATCAAGGAAACATAAATCTCGGCTGTGATGCTAGTAGTAAAAGGCTAAGCAAGTAGAGTTCTAAGCCAGTTTCTAAATGGAATAAGTCATTTAGTGACAGTGGATAAAGAAGGCTGAGGTGCTCAATGCTTTTTTTGTCTCAGTCTTCAACAAAGTCTCTTAGGCCCTGTGCCTGGCACCTGTGAGAGCACATTTAGAGTACAGTATCCAGTTTTGGACAAATGAGTCCAGCAGACATTCTGATAAATTGGAGTGTTTTCAACAGAGAGCCTTGAACTGGGTAGGAGCTGGAACACCTATCTTGTAAGGAGAGGCTGAGGGACCTGGAATTGTTCAGCTTGGAGAAGAGATGGTTTTATGGAGACCACCCAACACCTATGAAAAGGTGTTTTGCAGCAGGAGGTATTGGTTCATCATGATTCTAATAAGAAATGCCCTCAGACTCTAGAATATCACTTAAAATGCTCTTTATTAGAGCTAATGTTATGAGAACATCATAGATCTTTTTATATCTCTTCAGATGCTAAAGCAATGTAAAATTCTTGTAGCAGTGGACTCCAGCCCATGCTCACCATGTTATACAGACCCCATCCGTAGTAGAGATCCTCCCTTCATCTTTCTGGCATTTAAAGGATGTTTTCACAAAGAAATAACCCTGTTATTAGTTTTTACTGTCAAAGCAGAAATTATGCACTTATAAGAGCTTCTTGCTGCACTTTCAGATAAAGACAAGGCTGTGGTACTAGTGTAAAAAAAAACAAAGGTGATAATTCTTGCATTGAGTTTATCTTTCTACCTTGCATAAATAGAAATTACTCTAGAGAGCAAAGGGGATTTGAATTACCAACAGAAAAGCAGAAAAATTCAATGGAAATGTAAGGTATTTATAAAATACTTGTAGGTCTTTGGCTTCTTAATCCCAAAAATTTCTACTGATCTTTACTAGTGAGTGGTAGGAAAAAGTGGAAGTTTAATTAATGTTTACCTTCACTTTAAAGGGCACTTGAAAGAAATGCAAATTCTAACTTGAACATAAAAATTGATATGCATTTTTTTGTGTTAAAATGGACTTTTGATATGTAATTTGCATGTTACTCATGCACAAATTTATATGTACACATCTACCTACATTTATATTTCTGTTGGTGGTCATCAAAGCAAATGGGCTCATGAAAGGAGTTAAGATTTGAAGCGGAATGAGCTGTTGTGACCATGGCCTGTTTGTGTTTGTGATCTTGAGAAACACGTGCCTAGCAAAAAATAGTCAGGGCCCTGAATTTTAGAAGAGTGAAATTCCAGCTGTTTAAAGGATTAATGAAGGAGATACCCTGGGAAACTGTTCTTAGGGGCAGTAGAGCTGACCAGAAATGTCAGTTATTCAAGGACACTTCATTTAGAGCACAGGAACTCTCCATCCTGGTCTGTAGGAGATAAAGCAGGACAGCCTGGAAACCGGCATGGATAAGCAAGGACCTGCTCCTCAAAATGATGAGTAAGAAGGAAATGCACAGCCAGTGGAAGCAGGAACATGTGTCCTGGGAAGAGTACAGTGGATGTGTAGTGTGATCAGGAAAGTTACAGTACAGATGGACTGCAACTTGGTAGGGGATATGAGAAATATCAAAAGGGGTCATAGAATTTCCTGAGTTGGAAGGGACCCACAAGGATAATCGAGTCCAGCTCCAGAACAGCCCCAGGTATCACACCATGTGGCTGAGGGCATAGTCCTAATGCTTCTTGAACTCCAGCAGACTTAAGTCCATGACCATGGGTTCCTAGAAGGGATTCTCTAATAATAAATCAGAAAAGAAAGGCCAAAGACAGTATACAAATAAGGGAGAACTGGTAAAAGCAAAGAACACTGAGACATTTAACAAGTTCTTGACTTCAGTCTTCACTGGCAGTCAGGCTTCCCATGTTTCTGAAGTTCCTGGACATCTAGGTGGGGGCTGGAAGAGCAAAGTCCTTCCCGCTGCAATTGAGGACATTTGAGACCTGAAGGAACTGATTAGCCACCAACACATACAGGAAAGCAGAAAATACCACTCCTATTTTAAAAAATGGAGCAAGGAAGGTCTGGAGATATACAGGGTGGTGTGGATCATCTTTGTGCACAGGGGAAGATCACAGAACAGATCTTTATGTAAGCAGTACTCAGGAACACACAAGACAAAGAGGTGGTTTGAGACATTCAGCACAACTTTACCAAGGGCAAGTAATTTCTCACTAATTTGGTCACCTTCTATGACGGAGTGACTTCATTGGTTGATGAGGGAAGACCAGCCAGTGTTATCTGTGTGGATTTCTGTAAGGTCTTTGACGTGTTCCCATATGATATCCTTATCTCCAAATTGGGAAGACATGGATTTGAAGGGTGGACCATTCAGTAGAAAAGGAATTGGCTGGAGGGACACAGCCAGAGTGTTGTGGTAAATGGCTCTATGTCCAGATGGAGGTCGATGATAATTAGCACCTATCAGGGTTCTGCTTGGGGCTGGTGCTCTTTGATATCGTTATCAATGATATAGACAGATTGAGTACCGAATAGCAAATTTGCAGATGACACTAAACTGAGCAGCGCAGTTGCCACCAACTCAACCTAAGTTCCTCCAGAAGTATGCTGAAGTTATTTAATCCGTTATGTCATGCAAATTTAGTTATGACAAATGAGATTGTATAAACAGTGAAATTCTACAATACAAAAATTGATCCTACACATCTATTAAAATAGTTTAATTAACATGCAGCCTTTGTTACTTGGGGTTTCTATTGGTAGACAATTGAAAATAGAGTAAATACACCTATAGTGGAGATATTATTATTAAGAATAAAAATACCTCCTTGCATCATAGCATCAAATTCAAGCACAGTTCTAAATGAGAAATGGTAAATCCAGAAATAACTAATATAAATTTCAATACAGCAGATACTCAGTGGCACATCAGAACAGTTCTTCCCTTCTGTGTGAACATCAGAAAATGACTGATACATGCTTTTGCTTCTTTTCTATGTTTGCAAGGTACCCTTTCAAGGGCAGACCCTGAAGTTTTTAAAAGAAAAGAGTAAATGTAAATCTGAAAGGACATATGTAATGCAGCAAGGAAAGTACTTTTGTTGCAGTGTCATCATCTTAACTCAGACACAATGTCAAATTTAAGTGCGTGATATTAGTTGTGTTGGTGCTATTCCACTGCGATTGACACAGATTCCCCTCAGCAGCATACACTTAGCTATGTACTTACAAAATGTGTGTTTTGTTACTCCCAATCACATAATTAGGATTGCTCCATCACAATTCTTAGATCAGATGTAACACTTTGAAATTTGGCTTTTTTCCTAGTTGTACTTTCTGCTGGCCAAAAATACTTCTGGATTTTATTTTTTTAATCCTTCTCACATGACAATTTCAGATAAATGTTTTTCATCTAGACCTGCTTATGCATGTACTGACATGCATTTATTACTTGACTGAAAAGATCTCATCCTCAGATTTTAAAGGGGTTTTTTTCTGATATTTAAATGTCTGTATCCCAGAGATTTTTTTAAAGGTACGGACTTCTGTTCTGTGCCCTTGGCAAACCAACAGATTTCTGTTAAAGTACTTACGTTCTCCATGGGGGTTTTAATAATGCCTTATATATTTCAGTATTTGGTGAAAAATTGTACTAAATAAGATTTTCTTGCATAAAAATTGATAAATGGCATCCTGTGCCCTGTACAAGTGTTGCAGAGATTTTTATAGCCTCTGGGAAGCTACGCTTTTCAAAAGCATAGACCAGGTTGCTCAGAAACCCATCCAGCCTTTTCTTGAACACTTCAAGGAATGGGGCAACCACAACATCTCTGGACAACCTGTTTCTGTGTCTTATCCATCACAATAAAGAATTTATTTCCAATATCTAATCTAAACCTCTCTGGGTTTAAAGTCATAACCCCTGTCCTATCAGGACATGCCATTGTAGAGTCCCTCTCCAGCTTTCTTACAGGTCCCTGCTAGGTACCAGAAGGCTGCTATAAGATCTCTCCTCTTCTCCAGGCTGAACAATCCCAACTCCCTCAGTTTGTCTTCACAGCAGAGGTGGTCCAGCCCTCTAATCATCTTTGTACCCTCCCTCAGGACTCGCTCCAATTTGTCCATGTGCTTCTTATGTTGGGAGTCACAGAGCTGAACACAGTTCTCCAAGTGGAATCTCTTAACAGAGCAGTAGGGCAGAATCACTTCCCTTGAACTTGTGGTCATGAATCTCTGGATGCTGCCCAGGGTACATCTGGCTTTCTGGGCTGAAAAAGCACATTGCCAGGAAGTGTTGAATTTCTTGTAAACCAACTGTCACGGCTACAGGAGGAAGAGTGCCAAAGTGCAACCAAATATGCTAAAACCATCTACATTATTCCTGGGGATCTATTAGTGGTGGGTCATTTGCAACAACTGCCCAGTGCACACCACAACCCTCAGGCAGGCTGAGTGTTAAATCAGATAAGGAAAAGGAGGCAACCCTGAGAGGTAGGGTATGACAATGTGTGGCAGGAAATAAAGCTTGACTCCAAGGCAGAAGAAAAATCAGAAGGCTTTATTTACAATTCATCCAGCCTTTTTATAACATGCTGTGCTAAAAAGGCATATCATTGGTCCATAGGATAGACACCTCTCTCCATTGGTTAAGTTAGAAAAATGGCATCTCGAGAGAGGTTGTTATGAGAACTTGGAAATGTTTATGAAAAGAAGAGCAATTGTTTACAAGATTTGTCCTGAGAAAAAACCTGCCAAGAAACTCTCCCTTGGGAATGCTCAGCAAGTTGCTAGCAGGCTAAAATTTCTCAGATTCAGAAAAATCAGGCCCACAGTAGGGTAATGTCGATTTTTCTTCCCATCAATGACTCAGCACTGATAACTCCTTCCAGGGAAGCAGCAGTACAGTCCCACCCATCCTGAGGGAGTCACCTTTGCTATTTATTGGGCCATAATGAGCTGAACAGGTACTATCAGGATAGACAGCTGCAACAACCATCAAGGACCCCCAAAAATATCCTATGACTTGTAAGACCTCATTGTCCCACTTTGAAACTCCCCACCCTAGGGGAAGTACTGAACATTCCTGCCTGTGTATGATCTGGATATTTTGGGGTTTGGGATCACCACCTCCACCACTGGACATCCAGAAGAGGACCAGACCTTCCACAGGACCACTGTTTTTGACTGCAACTGTCACTTTGACAGCATTCCAAGCACTGCTTAGCTGGACTGTGACCATCACCAACTGTGACCAACAGAGGCCAGGTTGTACTCTGACTTTGTGGTTTTAAGCTAGTTTTTCTGTATCATTGTATTTATTTTAATCTTTCTATTAAATTTTAACTCCAACTTGAAGTATTTTGAAAAGAATTTATGTGGGGGTTAATTTCTCCCACCCATTCTCTTTCAAACCAGTACACCAACACACCCAAGTCCTTTTTGTCAGTGCTGGTTTCAATCCATTCTACAACCAGCCTGTATTTGTGATTGGGATTGCTTCAAATCACATGGAAGACCTTGCTGATCTTCAGGACATTCACACAGGCCCAGCTCTCAAGCCTCTCAAGGTACCTCTGAATGACATCTCTTGCTTTATAGCATATCTACAGCACCACACAGTTTTGTGTTGTCAGCAAACCAGCTATGTGTGCATTCAATCCCACTGTCCATGTTGCTGAAAAAAATGTTGCACAGTGCTGGTCCCTGTAATGTTGCCTCACCACTGGTCTCTGCTTGGATATCATATAGCTGACCACAACTGTTTGAGTATGACCATCCAGCCAATTCCTTAGCCACCAAATCCATCCTTCAAACCCATGTCTCTCCAGTTTAGAGACAAGGATGTAATGCAGGACAGTGTCAAATGCTTTGCAGAGGGAAAATGACATCCCTGTTCTACGTGTCTTTGCATAAAGACATTTAAGTTTCCTCCCCCGTGAAGCCAACTTCCTGGCTGGAGAGGCAGGAACCCCTTTGTGCTGCCCTTCAAGTGGTCCCCTGTTGGCCTGCAATCCCTTTCCAGTCTCTGGAATCTCTTACTGGCATTGGCATTAAACTGTTGGGAGTGGGATGGATTGAGGTTCCCCTCCACCTGATATAAACAAATGATGAAACACACCTAGTTTGAATTAATATCACCAAATGTCTTAGTAAACTCAAAGCCGACAACATTTGGAATATTTTTTATCTTTTGGACATGTCACTGAAAATTACAATGATGCTGTTAAATATATATATTTTTAGGCTTGTCAAAAAACTGTCATTCTTTTGATTATTATTAAATTGAGTGATATTTAAGTTCACTAATGGAATATTCCTTCGGTGACAAAACCAACAATTCCTAATATAGTGTTGGCAGATGTTTGTTCAAGGGGAGAAGAATAAATGGCATTATATTTTCAGTTTTCTACAACCTCAGACAGGTTATTGGTAAGAAATTATTTATAATAACTTAAGGGAATTAGAGACTGTACAAAATAATAGGTAGAAAGGAATGGATTTCTCATCAGCAGTGCATCCATGATTTATTCAGTGCAATTCTGCTGTGGAAAGGTATAATGAAAATATAACTTACTGCAGGTGTTTATATGGTTTATTTGATTTATTTTTCTTTATGAAAAAAATTGGTTTCTTATTACTCTCTTGGCATGTGAGATTAATTGATAGTAATTAAAATTATATTTAAAATATGTAATGGTCAGAATGGACAGTAAAAAATAACAGAAAACTTAAAATGGACAGCATTAGCAATTTCTTTCTTTGTAATAGTGCCTCAAATACCTTTTTCATATTTCTGCTGTTCCTTGGGATAAGGAACACACACAAATATCCTAAGGGTGGGTGTCAAGAGTATGGGGACAGACTCTTTTCAGCAGTGCCCAGCAACAGGGCAACGGGCAAGGGACAAAAACTGAAATACAACAAGTTCCAAATGAACATGACAAAAAACTTCTTTATACTGGGGGTAACAGAGCATTGAACAGACTGCCCAGAAACATTTTGGAGTCTGCTTCTGTGGAGATACTCAAAACATGCCTGGCTGCAATCCTTTGCAGCCAACTCTAGGTGAACTTGCTTTAGCAGGGATGTGGGACTAGATCATCTCTAGAGGTCCCAATCCCAACAGTGCTGTGATTTTGTTAATTTATCAGCCTTATTGTTTATTCCAAGACCCTATTATATGTTGATGAATTTGTTAGGATACTGCCAAGGAAAAAATGAATAAAACAACATAAAGCTCAAAACAGTTCTGACTGACCCAGTGATATTTTTTGTTCAGATATTTTTTGATCTTTTCTATCTTGTAGTTTATCCAAAAGACAGAATATTCCACCATCACATGGATACTTGGAGCTTAAATCATTATGGAATAATATATGTTCATCAGTTCTTTTTTTCTGTCTTTTTTTTTTTTTTTAATTCTTCCACTAGTTTCTGTAATCCTCACAAGACGACAAAGAAATACAGTTAAAGCTCTATAAAGTCGAAGTTTATCTTGTCTAATATGGAATCCAAAGATAATAATTTTGTAATCATAGAAACATAGAAGTGTTTTTGCTAGATTGCACCTTTAAAGATCATCTAGTTCCAACTCCTCTGCCATGTGTAGGGACACTTTCCTCTAGATCAGGTTGCTCAGAGCCCCATCCAATCTGATTTTACACACTTACAAGGATTTGAACACTTACATAACTTCTCTAGGCAACCTTCACAGTAAATAATTTCTTATATACAATCTAAATCTCCCCTGGTTTAGTTTAAAGCCATTACCCCTTTTCATATCACATCAGGCCCTTGTAAAAAATGTCTCTCTGTCTTTCTTGTAACCAACAAGTTTTTTCCAGAGCTTTGTCTCCTTCAGGATGAGCAACACCTGTTCTCTCAATCTATCTTCTTAGGACAGGTGTTACAGCCTTCTGATAAATTCTGTAGCTGTTGTCTGTATTTACTGTAGGAGGTCCATGCATTTCCTGTACAGAGGACTGAACAGCTGGACACAGTCCTCCAGCTGGAGTCTCACAAGAGCAAGGAAGTTGGGGGGAAAATAAACTCTCTCAATCTGCTGGTCACACTTATTTATGTGCAGCCTGGGATACTACTGGCCTTCTGCCCACAAGTGCAGATTGCTGGGTCATGTCTAAGTATTTTACTTTGTTAAATTGATCATAAATTTTGAAGTGATTATATGAGCTTATAGCTAATACAGTTTCTTGCATTATTTACTTTCATTGCTTTTTGATACAGAATTCACAGTTTCACCATATTTCTAAATAGAGCAGCCAGAAGGAAGTTTTGTGACATATAAGTTGATTTGACTTACTAAAGTAAAATATTTGAATTAAATCAACAATTTGACATGTTCAGGATATCATCTAAATTTAATTTTGAGAAGACCTATTTCTGTGTAATCTTCAAGCCACTGAAAAATTACACAGTTAATAAAAAATAAAGCTGGAAGCCATATATACAAGTTAAATAGCATAAAGTGAAAGATATGGCTGAGAGAAACAATGAAAATTCTGAATCTATTATATTCTTAGGTTCAGATGAACATAAAGTAGCTGCAATGATATTAAATTGGATACTTTACAGTCATTCTCTGAAAATAAAAAATACTACTTTATGAGTGTGAGTATAATGTTTTGTTCTATATATCTTTCTTCCTTACTGCAATGTACGTTCCTCTTTAAAGATATTCAGATTGTCAATAAATGGATTTGAAAGTAATTGGTATCAGTTACCAGCATGCTCTTCAGTTATGCTTTCCTTGGCTTTCTCCTTGGTGACATGACTCCCTAGAGTACTGTCTGACTTCTTCCTTTTGCATAGTCTCTCTTTCTCCCAAAAGACAAATTCTGAAGCTAAAGAAGAAAAGTCAGGCTGGCTACAGAAGCATTAGGCTTTTCAGGATTCATCCCTGAAGTAACATGTTCCCATAAGACTCATGCTGCAGACCGTGTCTGTTCCTAACTCCATCCTGCTCCCTCCATCACTCTCTGAAGATATAATGCTACAATTACTACATCTGACATGGAAGGACAGCATCACAGTAGTCAGAGAAATATGTAACATTCCAGGCAAAGCAGGAAACAGAACTGCTACCTAGGGCATTGTTCAGGCCTTTTAGCAGTCTGTTTCACCTCACCTGAGTACCAAGTTCAGGAAAATGGGTTGAAATGAGGGAATCCCACCAGCAAACATTTTAAAGTATCTTTTAGCAATATCTTTTTCTTTCTCTCTTTCAGAGAGTATTCAACACTGTAAGTAGTCCAATTACTGAAATAAAACTTTTCAAACACTTTTTATGACTACTAGTGACATAATCTTGACCTTTGAGAAGACCTGAATGAAAGTACTATTTGTATTGTTAACATCTAGATGTTCATTCCTTTGCCTGTAATTATCAAGGAGCCTGTGTCTGCATAAGACTTTGTACTCATAGAGAGAACTTTTGTATTTTATGTAATATTAATGTCTGTCTATAGACACATACGCATCATTAGGAAATAAAAGCCATTTGAGATGACGCAAATCTCTTGCTATCTCTATCAGCTCTCATAAGTAATTTTTATAATTATTTTTGTGACTTTTATGTATCCATTTTTATTATTTTGACAAAAATAGATACCTGAAAAATATGATATAATTAAAAAGGGAAAGTTTGCATCCATTAATAATAAACTTCCCTACATTTCCCTCTACTGTGTCCCTTGAAAATATGAAATGCAAGGATCCCATATTGTCAATGCAAATTTGGAAGCAAGATTCAGCTTTTCTTATTTTCAGCAACTATATCATCTCTAGTCTAAAAACATTTAATGGAAAAAAAATATAACATGCATATATGCAACTGCCACAATGTTGGGGCATTTAAATAGATTTAACTCTCTGAAGGGAATGAAAGTGCAGTTGGTATCTAAAGGATTATACTATATAGAAAGTCATGCTCTGTAATTTTATTAAAGACAGATTTATGTTTGTATTTCAAATTCAAACTCCAAAATAAAATTTCAGCATCCATCTATTTGGCCATAAAAGTTCAAAAGGACACTCTTAATTAAGTCTATTTCCCCTTAATTCATGAAAAGGAAATCAAGAGTAGAGCATAAAGCAACTGTTAATTCAGAAAATTCTTGCTGCTGATATGATTCTAACCCAGGTGAATATTAAATGAAATCATGAAGAAATGGAAAGGATGAGCATGTTAAAAGGGCTGTGACAGAAACTGAACAAGAGAGACTGATGATGCAATTACCCTTCTAGGCCATGCAATACTAATGTGATAAGGGCTTGCATAGTTCAACAGTAGGGATGAAGAGGCTAACAATAATTCTCAATTAAAGTAGGTTTTCTTTGTGCTGGTAAAATACGCTGCATCCCATTGATTAGAATGCCAAGAAAGCTCTACATTGTGTCAAGCTGTTTGCAAAAGAAAATGCTAAGAGAGGTATTCAAATACTATTTAATGAGAAGTGAGAAAGCTAAAGAATTGAGGAAAAAGGAATTGAGCAAATGTTAAGTTTAACACTACCAATACATTACTAGCAACTATAATGTACTGAATATTTATGGAAGCAGTAGATTAGTAAGGCTCCTTGAAAATCCCTCCATTGTTTCTCACAGAAAAATTCACATTTAGCACCTACCTTCCTCTCTAAAAATATTTGACTTAGTGGGTATTTTTCATTTAAGAGGTAATGTTTCTAAATTGGCCATTCACTTTCAGTGCCCTTTATAATCTGTTATGATTTCTAAAACAAGCCTCCATTTGAACTGATCCAGAATGTATTGTGCTGGCTTACTAGAGAAATTCATGTAGTTTAAACTGTATTTTTCCTGATTTATTTTGATGAAACTGAATACAAAGTTACATCTGTAGTCCTTGCTGCAGAGTAAACTTGGCCCTGTGTCATAGAAGGTTTTCACAGTTACTGTTGAACAGTTACTATCTTAAGCTGCTCCAAGGGGAGTTTAGGTTAGATGTCAGGATATATAATTCTTCACTGAAAGAGTGATTGGCACTGGAATCATCTGCTCAGGGAGCTGGTGGAGTCATCATCTCCAAAAAGACTGTATGTGGCACTCGGTGCCATGGTTTAGCTGATGAGGAGGTGTTAGGTTAGGTCATACATTGAACTTGATGATCTCAGAGGTCTTTTCCAACCTACTTATTTCTGTGAATTTATTTTGCATAAAAAGCTATATTGCATCATAAGGAGCTGTCATGGTTTCACCCCAACCATGATTTCACCCCAACCTGCAACTAGGAGTTTTCACAGACCAATCCTAAGGCCCAGGCAGTCACTTGCTTACTCCACACACACTGAGAATGGGGAAAGAATTGGAAGGGTAGAAGGGAGAGAATTCATGGTCTGAGATTGAGACAGTTTAATAGGAACAGAAAAAGCCATGCACACAAGCAAAGCAAAACGAGCAATTCATTCATTACTTCCCGTGGCCAGGCAGGTGTTCAGCCATCTCCAGGAGAACAGGGTTCTGTCATGCAAGCATGTGACTTGGGAAGACACGAGCTATCACTCTGAACATCCTCATCTTTTTACATTTTTTCCAGTTTCATATATGAGTACAATGTCGCAGAGTATGGCATATCCCTCTGGTCCGCTGTGCTGGGTCTGTCCCCTCCCAGATTCTTGTGCACCCTTAGTCTACTCTCTAGTGGGATGGGGTAAGAAGCAAAAAAGCCCTTGAATCTGTGCAAGCACAGCTCAACAATGACTAAAACATCCCTGAATTATCTACACTGTTTTCAGTACAAATCCAAAATACAGCTCCATATCAGCAATTTTGAAGAAAATTATTTCTATCCCAGCCAAAACTGCTGCAGAAGAAATACTCTACTATCCTTTCTTACAGTAAACTTTGGAGATATATTCATTATTTGAAGCAAAGCTTAATGAATACACTGAGGTTTTCTTTCTAAACGTGATGTTACCATGCCTTGATTTAATGACGCATCAGTCTTCAAATTCAACATTGTTTTTTTACCCTGTTGTCACAAACCTTCTGATAAAATAAGTATCTACCATTTTTGGACAAGTACTTTTGAATGACCTGCAGTTCACCTTCAAGTGAGAAAAGAGCTTGTGATTCCAGAGGATCAAGACCAGAGCTCTGAAGATTATTGTGATTTCCTTTCAGCACTTTTGTTCACTGTTAAGAATAATAGTCTTGTTTATCTTGCTGTAATGACTTTTGGTTTCTTGTATTTATTGTGTTTTATGGAAAGAATTTTTTTGCACTGAGAAAACCCAATATTTATTAGCGTGTGGTGCTGAAATTGAATACTGTAATACTGTATCAAAATGCAAGATGCAAAAGGCATCTCAATCTTACATGCTAATGTAGCTTACTGTAAAGTAGATTTACAATTTTAATTGACTGAAGATTATTACCTTCTAATATTTCTTTGGCAGCCTAGAACTGAGTTTGGTCTTATTCCAGTTTTAATATTTATTAACACATTTCTTTAAAGCTGGGAATTGTAGGTGTTGATCTGAGACTTTGGGTACTTTCCCCATAAATTAAAATACAGAGTCCAAAACATAAATAAATTTTGCCTATAAATATAGCAGAATCTAACCACATCACCAACAACCTGAAAAAAAATAGGAAAATAAGTGGCAGGGGAGTCTGGGGTGGGATTGAAAAGTGTGTCCAGAACATTAATAAAACCAAGCTTCTGTAGATCAAAGTAAAATGATACTCTTCACTGGCCTACCTGAAATGGAGTCTATGACAAACTGTCATGATTAGTAACAGCAAATGTATTTGCAGCCTCAGTAAGTACAAACCTTGAGATGACAAAGACTGTAAAGCTTGTCTTTCACACAGTTGTGATAAAGACATGCTTTGGAAATGTGCACACATTTTACTCTATTGCACTTCTAAATATCTACACAGATGTATTTCAATTTTCAGCATCAGCTGCCATTGTTGCAAACACTTTTTTACAGATTGTGAAAGCAATTTTCTGGATTGTTGCCTTTTTCCTCATAAATATCATTAGTCAATCAGCTGAGCTCAGTTGTCTTTTTCTTTTGGGTTGTCCCTGAAAAATGTTTGAATTACTTTGTTCCTCCAGAATCAGTTTTGAGGGCACGGTGATAATTTTTGTCATGACTCTACAGAATCCTTTGATTGAGGGAAAGAAACACCCTCAATCATTTTTGTCTAAAGTCAAGCAAAAGGCGATAGATCCTGAGTTATTAATATACAAAAAAAAAGTTATGGAAGATGATTAACTACTCACACTTTGCATCAGTGTCCTCAAGTCTAGCCTTTCACCATATTATTTCATTCCTGTGCTTCACTCAAAGGCAAACTGTATATTTTCCTCAGGAAAAACAAAGAACTAGGGTGAGTTTTCACCTGTGAAAGAAATGAGGAAAAAAATCTGTGCTGGATATCCCCTCATATCAAATTGTTTTCCAGAAGACATAACCTGAAGCTTCCATAACCTTAAATGCTGTTTCTAAAGCCCATATAGTTTACTTTAGTCACTACAAAAAGCTCCAAAGTTAAGTCTGGTGGTCTAAGCATCTATGAGTGGAGTAAACCTTGGATCTGGTAAATATCTATGTAAAATATGTGCTTTACTGACAAGATTTGTAGATTTTTAGAAAGCAGAAAGTGGAATAGCAAGGGAGGTGACAGATTTGAAACAAAATGGCAAGAAAAAAATAAAGCCACAGGCAAGTGCTTGGAAGACAGGAACCAACCCACAGCTACCATTTGCCAGAGCTGTGTGTTGCCACAACACGAAACGAAAGAACTTCATGAGGACACGGTGATGAGCAAAGCAGGAAAACCCGAGTTTATTTACAAAACTCAATTTTATACATTTCTAAAGGTGCCTGTGGATTGGAGGATAAAATCCAACCTCCCAAACCACATTGGTCAAGACAACTGTCAATCAACTTTCTTCTGCCTAAAAATATCTGAACAAGGAAGGACAGTTAGGAAAACAAAGCTATTGTTTATAGTATAAGTGTGGGAAAGTAAAAATTCTGACTCCAATATGGAAGACAAATCAGAAGGCCTAGAAAAACCCTCAACACCAGCGTGTTCTGGGTGAAGCTGCACAAAACTTTTGAGATGACCTCCCCCCTGTAAGATCAGGTCTGTGGAGGCCCTTGAGCCTATAAGGGGAACTTCCAGGGCAATGCCCTGGAAGGATCTACCATAGGCTTCAAGTATGTCACATGGCTTAGGGTGAGGAAGAAGGTTTCCCCTATGGTGCTCTGCACTACTATATTAATCTAACTCAGTTTTGCTTTTCCCATTGGCCCGTTCACCTTGCCCACCTCTACTGTTAATATATGTCCCCAGTTTGAGAGGTTTCTCCTTTCCCTGTTTCCCCACTCATGGGATCTCCATGGGATCATGCCCTGAAGTCGCAAGGTTTTTTTACTAAAAACTCCTTTTGCAGAACTTATATGAAGGTTTTTTTCTTCTTTAATTACAGCAATTATTGCAAACCTGAGCACATGCATTGAACCTGAAATAAACTCTAAATAAATTATTAAACACAAATTGTTGGTATTTAACTATTAAATTCATATGAGACAGAAAAAAAAGGAAAAAGCTTATATTTTACTCTTTATGTCACATTCTTCCCAATTCTCCTATACAAGGCTCTACCAAAAATGTTCTCAAAATCAGGCTGAAACAGAAGCATTTAGGCCAAGTAGGCCAAGGTCTGTACCTACAGGGATGGTAACTTCCCACCAGCAGGTGCTCCTCTCCTTCTGTCAAATCAATTATTCAAGGAGGAAAAAGGGGCCTAGAGTCTCAGTGATGGACAATTTACTCCTGGGAGAAGTAGGATAAGTCACTGCTACCGCATCAGCTTGACCTCTTCCATTCTGTCTGGCATGGCTCTGTCTGAAAGGTTCAATGAACCCCAGCACTGCAGAGCTTTTTGCTTTACCAGACCAAGTAAATATCTGCAGTTTGGGCATTGCAGCAATGCTCACTGAATGAAAAGAGTTTTTTTCATTTTAGGAAGAGCAAAAAGAAGTGGGGAAATTGTGCCAATGTGGTTACTCTTTAAACCTGAAACAGATCAATTAGACTGAGAGGACTGTGCCAAAAAGTTCATTGTTTCATTCCTGATGGACAATAATTTAGGAAAAAAAAAGTTTCAAAAATCTTTTGACATTGCAGACTGTAGAAATATGAGCAAGAGTCAGTCATGTATGAGTCTACACAAGAACAAAAGAAAATCCCTGACATAACTTAAGAATGTGCTTTTGGAATAAACTACATTTTGGACACAGAAGTATTCCAGGAGGATATAAGGATGTAGAAAGTACACAGCTAAAATTTTTCTTTTTATTTTTTTCCCCTGTAGATACTACTCATTATTGAAATTGTTCACATATATTTATCTACAAGAGTTGTAATATAAATTGTAGCAGATAATTTATATTATTAATTACAATTTCATTGTGCAGCTTGTTTTAGCGTAACCTAAGCAAACCAAAGATAGAACAAAACAACTAGTGCAATAGCTCATTTCAGCATAAGTACTTCATAAAAAACCCTGGAATAATATAGTAACAAAGAAGCTATTTAGGGATGAATCCATCAATTCCTTAAGTTGCTAATTTTTTTGAATGGTTACACTAGAGTAATATCCTGAGATAATTTTCTAATACTTTATTGTTCTGAATTCAATGAAATTGGATACTCTTTAAACAGGTGTTGTTCTACATCCTGTAGCCTCACCACACAGAAGCAGTTTTACTTTGTCATCTCAGTTTCAAGACCTGGAAAAATTATTATAATAATAACAATAACAACAATAAAAATAATTATTGTTATTAATAAAAATATTTTATATCTGGATGTAAGTATTAGTGTTACAGTGTAAAACACAGATGATATATCTCTTTTTACATAGCTTAATTTTCCACATAATTTAGAACCTTAAATGATTTTTATGCTATAATCCATTATTTAAATGTTATAATCTATTTAATAATGCAATCATTAATAAATAATATTTTAAAGCATTCAGTACTTTATGAAAAAAAATTAGTGAATTACAATGTTGTTTTTCTTAAGTAAAGAAATAGATCAGAACAGAAATGCCATCTCCACCAGCAGAACAAATAACACAGAGAACAGTGGCTGCTGTGGGGTGAGGTGACTGTAGCACAGCGAGTAAAGTGTCACTGTCTGGAGGAGTCACACCCAGGGCCCTGCCAGACAAAGTCACAGCCTGCCCCAGTAACTGAACCAAACATTTCTAACCCAAGGATCCAAAGGTGGCTACTGACTCACTTGTATGTAAACACACCTGCATGTCAGACACCAAATTTTAATGCATTCAAAACCCATTTTCCTTTAGTGGCTATGGCAGAGAAAGAAAACATAAGAAGTTTTCTGTCACGCTCCCAAACTCAAATGACAGTTGCTATCAGCATCAAAAATATCTACTACAAACTTTAAAATGTTGCAATACCTTCACACTTATCTCACTTATCATTTGAGGTTTTTTTATTTATTTTTTGTTAGCTGACAGGCCCGAGGCAGTACACAACTCGTGACTTCCCTAGCACATAGCCATACCCAGTAAGCCTGATATATTATTTTTTTCCAAAATAAAACCAACAGAGGCAGAAGAAACAATAAAACAAGAGCCAGAGTTGCAGGGAAAGTGCAGACAGAAAAAAAAAATAAAGTTCCAGAACTGGAATGAGAGAAACAAATAGGTTCAAAATATTGTTGACAAGCACTGGAAAATATTTGATAGAACAAAAATGTATTTATTAATTTTTATTAATTTTATTATTATTTATTAATTTTTGTAAACAATTGGACTAATTCCCTTCTCAAGAATGCATACATAACCAGGTGGTTAATTTCCATAGTGAGACTCCAATATGATGTATGTAGTGCTTACCCAGGCCTGAGAGAGTGTAGTGGGGTAACAAAAAATGTACTAGATGATGGATTGCAGAGGTAAGTTTCTGATGTTGAAAACAGGTGTCTAACTGCTATTGATTTAGCATAATTACTCTTGGAATAAATGGCTGCTCCACATAAGAACCTTAATCTTTATACCAAACTCATATATTTATTCAGATAAACATGAGTTACTCACAATACCTCCCACTGGAGTTCATGGAATAATTTTGCTCACTGATGAAAGTAGCATTCATTTCACCTAGACCTATGCAATTAATCTCCACAGTTGACCTGTAAAGGTATTTGTTTGACAAGATGAATTGACATTGACATTTCTTTGGTATTTTTAGGGGACCTGAATCAGTAGAAAGGGTAGCCCTAGTATTAAGCTGGATGGACACAGCCAGAAAGTCGTGGTCACAGGCTCTATGTCCAGGTGGGGGCCAGTAACACGTGGTGTCCTCAGTATCTTCACCAATGACATAGAGTGAAATGTAGTAGACCCTCAGCAAGACTGTAGGTGGCACAAACTGAGCAGCTAACACAACAGAAGGAAGGGATGTCATCCAGAGGGGCCAGGACAAACCTGAGAAGTAGGTCTTTGAGAACCTCATGAAGTTTAACAAGTCAAAGTGCAGGATGCTGCACCTGGACTGGGGCAATCACAGACATAAGAATAGACTGTGAGAAGAAGTCACTGGGAGCAGCACTGCTGAGAAGGACTTGAGGGTGTGATAAACATTTGAAAATTCGACATGTTTCATGGAAATAGCCATAGCTGTACATCCTTTCTCCTGTCAAGCCTTTTTGAACATTCTGCAATTTGGTGTTTCCTTCTGATTTAAAAAGTCTTCCAATTATCTTAAACAGTCTTGTTCTTTTCTACTTGTAAATGCTACCATCTCTGACACATGGAGTCACTTAGCAATTACCCAATTATATTAAGATTAATTAAGATTATATATTTGTAGATATATTTAAACTCAATTTTCAAAGAAAATAAATTATTAACAGCCAGGAAATTGATTCAATATATTCAGTAATCTTTTTTCACTGCAATTCTTCCTCAGATTACTTATACTGTTCAAATTAATTATTGGATCTTGACAGTATTGCTTAAACAAACAATCTTGGAAATTTCAAAGTCCATTCTTAAGTTGTTTTCTTATTAATGACTAATAAATGATGATAGCAAGCAGGATACCTGTAACAGAACAGGTGCTTGTAAGTACGGAAATACAATCCAACTAATCATTACCACTGGTAATTATTCAGAAGCAGAAAAAAAATAGATTACCTTTGCAGTTCCAGGTTTATTTTGCAGCTAAAAAATAACTTGAAAGTATTTAATGAAACAGTTATGAAAATTAAATTCACAAAAAAAAAAGTTCTACTTGCAAACATTTTTCATCTTAGTTATGTGAAGCTTACTGTAGTCTATTTTAAAATATTCTGAATAACAATACCTTTGAGTCTAAAATTTTCTTACAACGTGGACAAAAACAATTCCAAATGTAAAAAGACCCTCTTTATTTTGTTTTGCAAGTGTTCATATTGTGAAATTTGAAGTGACAGAAAACATAAGTAAATAATAAATACTAAACAGTTTATTTTTCTAAACATTTTAGAAGACATTCTGTGTGAAGAGCTTCACACTATAATCAGATTATTTTTAGCAGAATTTATCTGGAAATTATAGATGAGTCATGTAGAACTGTAGATGCTATCACCTTTGTTAATAAATCTAGTTCACAACCTCTATCAAGAATCAGAAAAATCTTGGAAGTAGAAAAGGTCCACTGGCTGACCTCACACTTGGTTATAAAAAACAGGAGTCTTACAAGCCTTGGGAAGTCCCTTTTAAAAGTGTTTATGTCCCTAGGAAATCTAAATAATAAACACATACATACATAAATAAATAAAATAATAAGAACAGACTTTATCTCCTCTGCCCGTCTCTACAGACAATTCACAACTCAGCAAGTTTAATGAAGTATATAATTAGTAGATAGAGAAAACTTTTCTGTAACACTCTTGTTTTTCTGTGGTAGAAATTGAGATTTTTTTTTTATTTGCAAAACTTATTTACAATTGTTTTCACTTTGGTTGAGCTCTGGCCTATTTCCTAATCACTCAGCAAATACAATTATAATTTGGGTATTATTTTGCAAATATAAATGTTGATGTTCAAGACAATTTCTGCAAAATTCAGTTCTAATATTTTTTTTTAGTTAATTAACATAAGTTACTAGATTAAATACTTTTTCTTTCTTTAATGTCATCAGAAAAGCAATCTGTCCATTAATTTTACATTAATGTTTCCAGTTTGGTCACAATACATGTCAAGAAATATATGGAAATAGAAAACATTTTTAAATAGAAGAAAAAGGTTTTTGTTTTCTTTAAAAAAACATAAAAAGTGTTTCTAAATAATTTAATTTTAATATTTTCTCTTTTTCTCACTGAATACAATAGTAGATATACTGTCATGACATTTTAACATTTCTACCTATCCTTCAGCATTTTTCTACCCAAAATGTTGAATTTCAATGACTAACACTGTGTTTCTGTAAAAGATACCTCTTGTCTTCAGGACAAGTTGATTTGTAATCATCTAATACTATAATAAATACTGCTATACGTGAAGTGCAAATTCAGTATAAAAATACGGCATGACAGATGACTCAGAAAAGCATAAGGTAAAAAGAAAAGATATTGTCTTCAAGTGGCAGATGAAATAATAAAAAAGTGTTGTCCAATACAAATAAGTGATAATCTACCACTAAAAATTATAGATAAATTATTTTCAGTCAATCTCATAATCCATCTCCTTTCTAGGTATATGTACTTATTTCTCAAATGAAAGAATAGGAATGTACCAACAACTTGACAAAAGTGTGATAGGTGATTTATTTGGGGATTAACAAAAGAAAAAATAAATGAAAACAAAAAGAATGCACACTTCAGCTGTTGTTATTTTTTACAGCCATTCCTAGAATCATTTATAGAAAGTGTAGATGGTAAGTAGGCTACCACCTGTACTTGCTGACTACTCCATTGGGACTTGATGGTTATGAAGCATTACTGTAATCAAGGATTTATACTATCAGATTAATATGCTCTTGTGACAACTGAACATTTGATTTATGCTGGCAGACTTTAAAAACAGTTGTGAAACTATGCAGGGAACACTAATGGAGAAAGTGAGAAGGAAAGAAAGGCTTTTACTCATAAGCCAGCTACAATTTTCTTTGTAAAGGTCAGTCAATGGCAGCATGAACTCTTTTGATACTGAGAAACAGCAATAAATTCCTTTTACCATACCTGGTGGATCGGGTGCACTGCTGGATGAGGTTCAAGTCCAAAAATCATAACAAGTGACTTTATTTTTAAAATCATCTCTGTTTATCTTGGCAGAAATCAAGTTTATGTCAGTCTACTAAAATTTCAAGAATATTATGCTTCCTTTTAAACTTCAATCAGAAAGAATTTTTATTAAAATCCTTAATTCTTCAAAATTGTTCTTATATAGGTGTTCAAATATTGTTAATAGTGAGAAGGAGATTTCTAAATTCTAAGCCATACTATGTACTGTAAGATCAATTTTTAATTAAGATAGGTAAACCTTTGAAGAAAAGAATCAAACCAACTTACATTATTTGCACATTTGGCCAAGTTCTAGAGTGATTACAAACCTACAGGAGATTCTCTGAGTAAAAGATGAGGGAAAATTGAGTAAAAACTTAAGAATATAATAAATATAGACATTTTTATTATTGTTCTGGATTATCTTGAAGGACAATTGCTAAAATTATTTTATATATTGGCAGATATGGTGGTTGAATTTACAGTGAGGTTCTTCCTGATATAAAAGATGATGAAATTCCAGATGGGAAAGGAGGCTGGGAGACAAGGACTCTTCAGGTACATTGTAACTATGGAGACAGCTAAATCTAAAGCTTTGGGAACAAAAAAATTCTCAGCAATCACTGTCCTAATGGGTAAATCTCCTGTCTCTACATCATATAGACAAGTTACTCAGGCAAAGTAATAATGATTTTTAATTACTGAAGCTAATTAGAGTTTACTTGCACCTGTCTTAAAACTAAATCTAAAAAACTTAAATTCATTAATTCCCGTTTCTTGCTCTGATTGACGGAACCAGTTATAAGGTAATTAGCATAAACGCTGAGCCAGACAGTATTTTTACTAAAGCTGATATTGAATTTGGATGCTTTTGTTAGCTGATTCTTGATTCTGAAAGACTCTTCAGTTTTCAAAAATACAACAATTAGGAAATTTTGTTATTGGATAACGTATCATATTGGATTATCATAAAAAAGGCTTAAACATGGCACAGTGAATAAAAAAAGAAACTTGAATCATGTCAGAAACTTAAAGAATGCTTTACTTATTAAATGGAATGAAAAAAAACCCCAACTCTTACCATGGTGGACAAAAATAGAATAATACAAGACATTTGTGGGGCAATATACTAGGTAATTATGCTGCCACTTATAATTAGAAGAATTAACATGGCAATTAAAAGTTTGTGGCTGGTGCTCTGTATTTTTTACACAACACCAGACAGGAAATTGCTTTGTCAATTACAATCAAGGTATTAACACAATGTGTTAAGGTCACAAATGCTTTAGCACAGTAGAGTAAGGTAGACACATGTGGTTATAATGTTAAGAGGTTACTTATTGTTTAGATATAGGTTATTTATATTTTAAACTGCTTGTAATGTAGTTTGTGACCAACAGGATGTTTTAAGTGACATTACATGTGTTATGATATGCATGTTAGTGAAAAGAAGTATACAAAGAATGACAGCTAGTTCTCATCTTCTGATTTCAGCTAACGGAAATTGACTCCCAAGAGAAGACCCATGTTGGCACGAGTACATTAGGTTATGCCCCACTTTGGATAAATGAAAATGGGAACTGAACACTCCTATAACCTCTCTACTTACATAAAATCACAATTTAGATGCCACGCTGCTGTCTTCTCACTTTCATGGCATTCACTTTCACGCATAAATACAGGGAGTCAATAGTACCTTCTTGACCCTTGCTGATGGAAAATGAACTGTCTCAGTTTTGATGTTTGTGTGCAAGATGCTTAGCAACTTCTACTAATCAAAACAAGGCCTATATTTGAAGTCATGATACAAATGTAGCAAATGTATACCAGAAATAGATACACCAAACATTGCCTAAATATCATTCAACAAGAAATATGTAATCTGCCTTCTGATGACTAATTTTCTGTACTCATTTTGGGGTTTAGATTTGTTTGGGTTTTTTCACTGTGTTTAAATAATTTATAGAAAAGCCACATCCACCTCCTTGATTATTTAGACTGTTACTAAACTATGTAAGCTATTATTTAAACTAAGACTATTTTCTGGAAGCTGTAAAAAGATGCAAGGACCTTGGGGATATCCTCTCTCCAGGAGGCAAGATGTGATGTTCAGCTGGATGAAGACAAGCTGATGAAGCACCTTCACTGACAAGAGCTGCTGTGAAGGGAGCTGGAAGCCAGGGCCAACTTCTCCTTTCCTTGGGAGTTGCATTTAAACTAGGATAGTACTGGTCCCAGTGTGTGCTACACACTGGAACTACTACGTGTGGAACTACAACTGTTCCTAGTTTGCCTCCCTGACTGTGACTGTGACCCTCTGGTTTGACTTCCTGGCTTGCCTTCAGATTTGCCTCTTCACTGCAGTCTTTTTGGGTGAACACTGGACTGTGTCTGATCTGATCCCTGTTTCTGAACCTGGTCCTAACCCAGACTTGCTGCTCAGCATCCCTGTTTCTTGCTGGTGCAGCCATTGCTCCTTCCTACCCTGCCACCGTGCCCAGCTCCCGGTTTACCTTCTTATGTTATTTTACCAGACAACCCTCACTTCTCTTGGCCATTTTGTCCTGTGTTTTCAATCCTCTAAATAGGTCCATCCATTTGTCAAACAGCTTTACATCATGAAAGCACCCTGAGAAAGTCTGTCCTTTGCACATATCTGTGGGATATCCATAATGCATGGGAGTAATTTTCATTTCTCACCCGGGGAGTGATCTCCCCGCCATCTCTAGGTGCTTGTAACACTATTATGCTGTTCTTGCTTATGCTCACATCCTCTGGTCTGTGATCTGTCCTTTTTGTCTCCTCAAGTTACAGGTCCTCATACTTGCCTGCTCCTACTGTTCAATTTCTGATTTATAGCTTCTTTTTCTTATACATAGAGTTATGTAGGGAATGAAGATTTTAATGCCATCTTCTGAGTGCCACAAAGGAAGAAAATTGTTTCTTAAATTTATCCCAAATAACCTTCATGTTAACACAAAACCTCCAGTAATATCTCAGTTTTAAAAAAGTAAACTCTGTAAATTAATTTTCTCTAGTAACTGTGTATAGTCCTAGAGCAATTTAATTGATCTTAAGATAGAGAAGAACAATAAATTGGGAGTGCCTTCCTTGCTTTTAGAACATTTGCTTGAATTTCTGTACTTTAATCAAGTGGGACTGGAATTACTAAAGAAAGAACTCATGAAGAAATACAGAATACTGAATACTGAATAGAAACAAACTCACATTAATTTAGTAAAAACAAAAGAGGAATTTCTCAGCCCCATCACCTGTTTAACATTTTTCATGACTCATCCAAAATGCCATCAGAACTAGAGATTGAGCTCTGGTGTATATAATAATGTAACATACATGTAATTCTTAATGTCTTTTTCTTTCCTCACAAGCCTTGTATGATGTAACTAGTTAATATCCAGCTTTACCAGTCATATCTGAAAGCAGAGAACATTTGTCCTCAGATCACAGAATTTCTTCATATAAAGGAACAAAGAAAAAGACCAAAACCCAGCAATACAGCAAACTCAAGAATATCTGTGTGTTTCCCAGAATCTTTGAGTACTGTGGTTCTTTCATTCACTCAAGGACAGTAAAGCATATTATTGTTCTCTTAAGTTCAATCAAAATATTTCAAAGATGATAATTCAGTGGGAGTGAGGCAAAAGGACCTGTCTGAATATCTATTTATTATGCAGAACTGCGGTGTCATGACTGCTTCATTTGATCAGCTGTATTTTCCAGTGAAAGCTTGAAGATAAATCCCAAAAATGGCTTAGGAAAGGGGGACTGAGAAGCTTCACTTTTACGTCTAGTTCTTAAGGAATTGTGCTAGATTTCCATACCCACTTGATGAAGAGATATAGCTGCTTTAGAATTAGGTTCAAAAGAGCCAACATCTGACCCAACTTCAAACAATGCACAGGCTGTAACATTGCTCAGTGGTAGCCAACAGCAACAAGAGCAACGAAGCAAAATCAATTGAAATGTAGAAGTTTTAATCACCTCGAAAACTGTTTTGCTGAAGTTTTTTTGTTGGATTTTTTGGGTTTTTTTATAACATAGAACTGATTCTGAAACTAAAATCTCTGATCAGCCTCGGATGGAATTGAGCCAAATATATATTTTCAGCAATCACTTCAGAAGTTAAATATAGCTCCAAGTTTCTAAAGTTGTATATTTCATTGTGTTATCCCTAAAAACTTTCTGACTATAAATAAACATTTTAGGATTCTTCTTGTCTGTCCTGATACTTTAGTTTTCAATCCCTCATAAGAGGAATAGCTAGTCTCTACTTTTTTGCCTTTCATTCCTTACTCTTTCAGTATGTTAGGATTAAGAAGGCAAGAAATTTAGGGAAGAAAAAATGAACCATGTCAAAACGCAAGAAGTCATATGATGAGATATGAAGGAAATTCCTACTGGGACCAGAGATGTGTTTTTTCTTCAAGTTTTTAAAAGTTTTAAAGTTTTGTTTTATTAATTGCAATGGGAGGGCTCAACTTTTCTTTTGTCCTGTCAGATTCCTAATCCTTTTAAGAAGCCTAATTCTTTAAAGTTATATTAATCAATTGCTTATGTAGAATTTAAATTTACACCATTAACTATACTTTATTTTCTGAAATGTGAAGAGGAATTTGTAGTTTACATATAAAATAAATTGAAAACACACTATCTATTATATGGCAGCTATATAAAATTTTCTCTAATTTTCACCATATAATATTTAAGATATACATTTTATGTCAGAAGATTAATTTGCAAAAAATTGTCAGGGAGAAAAATAAGAGATGATATTATATATTACTGGAATTCTCTGGAGCAAGAGAGAAATAAATTATTCATAAAAATATCTAAATTTTTCCCTATTATTTACTTTATATGATTCAGTTGATCCTCTAATTCTCATAATTATGATTAAAATTACACTAAAATAAAAAGCGTGTAAGTCTCTCCCAACTCAGGATATTCTACGATTTTATGATGCTCTGAGAATGATCAGTTTACTTTGAAGAGTGGAGATTAATTTTCTGGATTTATATTCTTGACAGAGTTTATTTTGTCCACTTATAAAAAATAAAGTGTTTCTCAGAATAATTTCTGTCTCTATTAAAAGGAAGCCAATCTTCTTTATCTAATCACTGATGTTAATTGATGCATTGATGTTGATGTTAATTGTGCCTTTAGTTAAAATGTATTTTAATTGTTCACTTTTTCCCTTTTTCTCTTCTAAATAGTTTTTTGGAGGAGTGAAAGATTTCATTTCATTGTATTTTCATATAATTCTGCATCTACATCTGTACCTATTGCTACATTAGTATTCCTTATGCTAAATTTTTTGAGAATGTTGTCCTTTGTTAAAAGAATGGTGAATTTTTAAAATTATAAAGTAATATGAAATGACTCCTATGTATTATACAATAAAACTATGATGAAAAATGAAAAGAATATGATTTTCAAGCTTGTAGAATTATAACTAATTAAAGAAACTGATTAAACTGCCATGCAAGATGAATAAAAACCAATGTATTTATAGTGACTAGCTAAAAATGTAAAATATAATTATTGGCAATTATGTTTTATTAATATTTTGTATACACGAAACTATCACTCTCTTTAATTCATTGGTATTTTTGCATGACATAGAAGAATTAAATAAATAATTTAACATTCTGAATATTTATTAAATATCATATTAGAGAATGTTTCCAAAGCTGCCTTTTAATATTCTGCTATTAAAAGCTTAAGAGTGTATAAGCAATTTTACACCTTTGAATTCTAGTTCTGCAACTGCTTGCATGAGTGTGGCTTTACATATTTTGCACTTCAACCATAGGCCCCTGAGGAAAATCGAAGGAAGAGGTTTGAGGCAATAAACCCACACTGTGTACAGGTGTGATTATAACTTATTCCATGGTAACCATGTAAAAGATGTACAGGAAAAATAAACTTTTAAGTGAGTTGGACATTAAATATTAAATTTCAATTCATCATTGTTGATGAGGAAATGATGGGCTCACTATAACTTGGATCGTAATACTACTTTACCAAATAAAATCAAACCCATTTGTATTAATAATATAAACATTACTCACTCATCAACTTTGTGATGAATGATCTATGAAGTTATATTTGCAATAGTACAACAACTGATGCTGGTAACTATGGTAAGAATAGGTAACTGCATAAAGTAACTCTATAAATCATTTAAACCCCCCAAACTTCCAATAAATGAAATCTATTAAATTACTAAAAAATAAAGTGAGGTATAAAAGGGAGGTATAAAATTTAAAGGAGATATAAAAATTGGCCACTAAACCTTTAAGAAGCATCAAAAATCACATTTTTGATGGACACATTCAGACACCAGGTATGTAGCATATTAAATGAAGATTGCTAAAATAAAAATGTTTTTAAACCTTGTAGTTAATGTTCTCTATTCTTTCTATGTAAATATAACTCTGTAAGAGTTTCATACTACTGTGTCTTTGACTGGATTGCTAAATCAAATTTTCTCAAATGTCTCAGCAACTTGAAAAAGTCACCATTGCTGAAATATTTTCTCCAGAAGAAGTTAACTTAAAAGTAATTTTCTACCATTTATTTTGATTTTGGTTTCTCTTCTATCAGGAGACAAGCTACAGGAATTAGTTTTCTTGCATAAGAATCACATAATTATTCTGCAATAGATTGAGATGAAAATTAAGATATGTTGTAAAGAGAAAATAGAAGATCATGCAGTACAAGAGCAAAAACCTGTGTATAATTCACCTTTTTGTACAGGTACCTCAGCAGTGTGTAGAAACCATATGATGGTGAGAATATAGTATAAGTTTAAAGTCTTTCTTACCTTCATTATATTCGTTCATTAGCAATAAAATAAAGCTGTAGATTTTTGGAAGACCCACACTCCATAGCAGATCCATAGTATAGACAGTGGTGCCACATTGCCTGAGTCATGTGCACACTTTATTGCTTTTTTACCTGGCTAGTTTCTCCTGCTTTATGAACAACAAATTTAGAATAAGATCTTGAACAGCAGATATGCAAATATCCTAAACTCTTTTCTCTCTTTCTATCCTTGTTTCTTTGTTTAAAGATCCTACTTTCCATTATCAAAGGTAATGCTACAATATGTATATAATTGTAGTATAATATCCTACAATCAGCTAACTCTGTTCTGGAGTAATTCAATGTGCTAATTCTCCATGATCTGTTTCGGGAAGAATTCCTATTAGTTATTAAAACAAGATTAAAAAGTCTACAGATTCATTTGTGTTATGCAGCTGATTTTCAAATGAGGTATCATTTAAGTAAATGCTCAACGAGGAGCTAGTATTAGGAAGCTTAAAACTGGTGTGTCAGGTGATAAAGGCTTTGATGTAAGAAAGACTTAAGACTGTAGCGTAAATGCCTTGTGCTATGTTATAGTAATGTTGCTTTATACCTCTGGGGGAAAAAAAAAGCATTAGAAGTGAACTAGAAATGTCTTGATTTTGTACATGTTGACTTGGATATGCAATATTTTGTTTAAATGTGAAATGAATTCTCATGCCACTATAAAACCTTTTGTTTGTTTGTTTGTTTGTTTGTTTTTCTATTGTGATAGACAAAACAAATAAAAATAAAACTGCAATAGAAAAAATATGAGCACAAAAGAAAAGTTTGTAGGATAACTAAAATTAAATGACAACTTTCTGTCAGTTTTTAACCTCTCCAGTATAGGTATTAAAAGACTCAGCATAGACAGGCCATAAAAACATGTGTGCAAAGAAGTTGTTACCGCCATAGCTTCATATTTATAGCATTAAGACAGCAGGAGTAACAGCAATGTATCTTACAACTATATACAAACAAATTCTGATGAAAATTAAAGTTACCAAAACTCCTGATTTTCAGTGAAATTTCATACTAATTTTCTGCGTAGATCTGGAGAGAGATAGGAAAGTAGATTTCCTATGAAATTTTACCGTGACTCTATGACACTACTTTCAAAATTTAAGCAAACTTTTTTTTGAAAATATGAACATAGATCTATTCGAAATTTATATTTTATGTTTGGATTCAAACAAGTTTATACCTCACTTAGAGGCATGAAATGATGCAGCTAAAACTAGGGATTTTTTTTCCCCCCCAAAATACACTGGTTATTTGATTTCACTGAACTTTGGATGAGTTTCACACTGCAGCCCTGATCAGTATTTGTAGCAGAGTGCTTAACGCCTAAGAGGTGGTTATGTATCATACAAGGAGCACTGTAGCAGTAGTCCTGGAACTACCAGGATCAATCAACAGAAGCTCCACTCAGAAGATACTCCTTTTGAGACATTTTATGAATATGAATACTCTAGAAGCATAATGGCCCCAGTAGAAACAGGGGGGTAAAGATAGAGATAATGTCACCAAAATAATAGTGATTAATGAGCCTATTTCATTGGAAGATTGAAGTCAATTATGGATGATGGAAATCAGTTTTGTGAGCAGCTAATCTCTCATGGAAAGCAGATCTATAAGATAGACAGACTATAATTTATAGGTAATTTAAGGCCTAAAGTCTCCTATATTTCTGAGACCAGAAATAAAACTTATATGAATAAAACTAAAGAAGAAAAAATTCTGAGTAAAGAAAAAGATATAGTTCTTAGAAGATTTAGAATATTTAGTAAATTTAGTAGTAAATTTACTGGATTTAGTAAATCCAGTAAATTTACTGAAAAAATTATAACATTTACATATTTACAACCCACAATAAAGTACGTGCTTTTCCTAATTGGTGAATAAGACTTAACCCTGGTTAAAGAAGGTGCATATATGTCAATCATACTTTGCACAAGCAGTGACCTATGAATAGATATTTATCTATTATCTATGAGAGGAGGCTTTCATCTCCTTCTTTTGACAACATAGCACACTGGCAACTCTATTTAAATACTGTACTGCATTTTATCCCAAAAGATTGTTGTTAAAAATGTCTGCAAGACATGATAAAAATTAAATAAAAAGAATTCCTCACCCATTGCATGAAAACACACCTGATTCTAACCATAAATGGAATGTCTTTGTTATCAGCATTTTACATACAGTATTATTCAGACAATTTCACTATTTAACAGTAATACATGTGCTTACAATAGATCTTTATCATAAACTAACTAAACCCACTAAATAACCTTCCATATAAAATTACAGATTATTTAAATCTAATCCCCAAAAGATTTCTGGGATTTATAGAAATATTTATTTAAGTATACTTAAAGTTACAAAAAATAAGATCAGCTTATGTGTGCAGTGCTTTTAGACACTGACAATATGAATTCAGGTGTCTATCAATACATAACAGGTTTTTTTTAACTGCTTTCCCTATTATAATAACTGTCAACTATTAATGCATGACTGTGACTACTCTACACGAATGCATAATTCAGGACACTGAAATTTTTTTTCCAGTCCTTCATGGCATGAACTAGGACTCAGCTTCTGGGAATGTCTGCACCATGCTGTCGCGGTGCGTGGTTTCGCGGCTGAGCGACAGCAGGGGTGCGACAGTCCCCCTGCGAGCTCTGCCAATCCCAGCTATTGCAGGTCTAGCACAGGGACAGAGAACAGCGACACCGGACTTGGGGTGGAAACAAAAGAGGTTTATTTAACTTAAGAGACAAACCCCAAGACGCTGACAAGGGCTTTGCAAGGGATTTTATACCCCTAACAAAAGGGGCAGGGCTTGAATTAAGAACCAATGAGGACAAGGTTAGGGATAAATTACAAGTAATATGACAGGGATACACAGCCAACCGGGAAAGCAAGGGGAGGGGAGAAGGTCACATGGTCCAATGGGGCATCGAGGATTAGGGGATTTTCCAGGCGGGGATTAGGGAAGAGGCTGGCTCACAGGGGAGACAGACAAGGGAGGTTCTGGAAAAGGAGGTAGGGATAACATAAGATTGACAACTAAATAGGAGCTTCCCAGAACTTAAGAGAATGGGGGTGTCTTGGGTTAAATAAAATCGGAGTAATGTAGACACATACAATCATTGGAAAACACACTGCAACACCATGCCATACAGTCAGCTACACAACCTCTCAACAAGCAAATTTGTGTTTCAGAAATACTTTAGTCATCATGATGCATGGTATGGTACATTGTAGGCTGAAAAAGATTATGAGTATCTTCATTTAGAATGTGGTATGCAGATGATATACACAAGAAAGAGGTTTTCTAAGCTGAACAGGGAGAAGACCAAGGACATGACCTTTCTTTGGCTGTGGATAGACTACAAAGCTTGCTATATTTTGTTGGGAACACCACAGTCCTGGTAATATGGGCAGAGTGCACACCAGTAACATGATCAGAGTACTGCCTTTCTGTCAGATTCTCACACTTCCTTCTCATGAAACTGAGGTAATAGAAGACATAGCTTCTGTTATGTGAAAAGAACTATTTCACATTTCCTTAGTTTAGTTCTTTGCTTTAAAATAAAGATGTCTTATTTACCTATTTTGCCAATTTAGATAAATGTGAGGAAAGCCTCTCTACTTCTTGGACAAATTTGATCATTTAAAGAAAAACACTGAAATCCTTTGAAGTCAAGTTGAACTTATTGCTGTATGCTGTACAGTATTTGGGAATGAAGTGTGTGCTAGCTTTGCATTCTCCTGCCAAAGGGCACAAAGCATCCCACGAATAAGCGTTGCTGCACATTGATAAATATATGTTGGTGAATATCATAAATCAAAAGTACATATTTACAGAACCAGAAACTCAGTCTATCAGTTTTTGTTCATTTGGCTGTTAGGTTTTTTGGGTTTTCTTTGTTAATGAAAACAATTTACATCTTTTATTTAATTCTGAAGAATGTAGTTTAGTTAAATTCATTTTTTTGCCACTAGAGTTCTTTAAAAAAAACCAAAAAACACCAAAAGTTAAAAGTCTTCACATTTTCACATAAGAAATTGAGCTGTTTAAATATATCTTCAATGACTACAAATTTCTCTTTTCATAAGAGATTGACTATGAGAGAGATGGGACTATACAAATTCTGACTATGCCTACTAGTTTCTGAAAAAATTATAGTAAAGGGTTTTATTATATTTGTTCAGGCAGAGACAAGAGGAAAATTCATAGTTTTGTTCACCCTGTAATGAACAGACTGACGTGTAATGGATAGACTTAAGTGATGTACCCATCTGAAAAAGAGAAATGGTTAAATGATTGGAAAAATCTTTATAACTAGAAGCTGAAAACTTCCAGCCATAATTTTAAATTTAGTATATACATCATACTCCTATATCCTGTGACTTTACAGTTCTTTATGAGTTTCTGTTAGGATGTACTGATAGAATGTAGCATTAATTATACTGAATGACCAAAATAATCGAGAAGGAAATCAAGAAAAATATTTCATTTCAAAACAGTTTAGTAATCTGTTTTCTGGTATGTAGAGTCTAAAAGTCAAGGACAGGTAATAGGTTCATTGCCTGGAGGATGAGAAAGTCTCTTGTGCCATTCACCTGTGACCTTTCTGGCTGAGTGACAATAGATCCCAATAGACACAAAGAGCAACTTGCAGCTAAAAAAAATAAAGGTTGGATAATCTTCAGCGTTTAAAATGGGTTATCATTTTTTTTTTCATCTATTGCCTTTACAAATTATTTGAATAACAAGTGGGACAGTTAACAATAAGAAATGCTTAAGCTATTTTCTTAGTGTAAGAAATAGGGGGAAATAAATATCTAAGAGGACTGATACATAATTAAGACAATGCACATTCTTCCAACTTCACTTTTCCCCTATAGCAAAACACCATTTACTGTTGGTGTTCACTTGTTGTAGAGCGGATAAAGATAGTATCACTCATTATGGAATTACTGTTTTAAAAATCTGTCCCAAAGGTAGATTTTTTACTTTCCCATATCCAACATAAAACAGACACAAGAATGGTGTATTGTACAAACTCTTATCAATGATTCATTTTAATAGTGTGCTGTCATGTGAAAAGGAAGAGTTTTACAGGAGCCATATTTATTTAACAGCTCAACTAAAGCTGGCATCTTTTAAATCCTGTTGCTTGATTCAAGATCTAGTTTTTAGTTCTGTGTTCTAGTTCACTGGATGGATTTGATATGCCACTAGTTTGTAAATTTGAACCTCCCTTTTTTCTGATTTATTTTTACTTGTTTATTTGCACTATTTGCCATATAGGAGGTGAAAATCTGTGGTGGTGTTTTTCTAAATGCGTATTTTTTAAACTTTTTTGAATGGTTTGTTCCTATTCCTCCCCTAGGGTGGATGGTTTTACCCCAAGTTCTCTACTCCCTTGTCCAGTTGTCCATCACTCCCTAGACCCACCTGTTACCTCCTTTACATGTTGTTAATCTTCCATAATCCCTACCCCTGGTTCTAGAGAGTTCTCTGTCAGTCCTTTTTGTCCCAACCCCTGCCTAAACCCCTCCCTGGAATTCGCCTATTCTTCAAAGCCCCATTGGTCCATGTGACCCTTTCCACTCCCCTTGCCTTCCCTGTAGGTTGTCATATTTTGAGTCCCTCCTCAATCACCTCCCAGTTTTACCCCGATTGGTTGAAGAATTGCATCCTCCCCCTGTTCCTCTCCCGTTTAAAGGACTGTGCAAGCACAGGCTTTTTGGTTTTCTTGTCGCTGTCCCCCTTGGGGAATAAATCCTTTGGGAAGCACACGAGAGACCCTCTCCCTGATCTTTGCCCTGATCCATGGTGCATCCCAACCGAGAGGTGTTTGAGAGCAGCCGTGCTGCTGCCAGACTCAGCAGCTCTGCTCCAGCATCACCCGAGCCCGATGGGCGTGAGCCGGGGAGAGTGAGCTGGCTGGGGTTTCTCCAGCATCATGTCAAAAATTGTAATGTAGAAATATATAACTTCAAGATCATAATATCAGAAGATATTCATAGTAGGTTTTAATAACTGAAATTTAAAATTTAAACACTGGTAAATAAAAATCACCTTATTTTCAAAGTGTAGTTCACTAAGTGCCACGCCCAGTTGTTTCTTGAAAACTTCCAGAGAAGGTGATTCAAAAACCTCCCTGAGCAGTCCATTCCAATTCTTTACCATCCTTTCAGTGAAAAAAAGTTTTCTGATGTTCAGTCTGAACCTTCCCTGGGACAGCTTGAGGCTGTGTACTGGTTTGAAAGCAAAACCAGTGAGAGACTCCAAGTCAGAAGTANTTCAGTCCGAACCTTCCCTGGGACAGCTTGAGGCTGTTTCTTCTTGTCCAGTCACTAGTGATCTGGGAGAAGAGTCTAGTCCTCACCTGGCTACAACCTCCTTTCAAGTAGTTTTAAAGTGTAATAAAAAGCCTGAGCCTCCTTTTCCCCGGGATAAACAGCCCCAGTTTCATGGCCCTTCTTTGTACTCACTCCAGCATGTCAATGTCTGTTTTGAAGAAAGGAGCCCAGAACTGGACACAGGACTTGAGATGCTGCCTCACCCGTGCTGAGTACCTGGGGATGATGACTGCCCAGGTCCTGCTGGCCACGCTATACAAGCCATTGACCTTCTTGGGCAACAGTGGTGGCTCATGTTCAGCCACCTGTCAACCAACAGGCACAGGTTCTTTTCTGTTGGGCTCCTTTCCAGCTGCTCTTTTCTCTTCAAGAAAATGACAGAATAATGAACCTTTTCCTGGAATCCTATTCACAGTATATTTGTGACACTTGTGTGATTTATCAGAAGCTTATGGAAATTTGTCCTCACTTTGCCTCATCTTCTGCAAGGCTCTAATGCAGGAACAGGTTCTTTTAGTACAGCTTTCTCTGTGCAAGCTAGATGTAAAACCAGATGAGATATTGTTTTTATAGGCTAATTTTCAACTATAATCCAGGGCATCCTTTCATAATTCAAATATTAACACTTCTGAAGTGCTCTAACACTTGAATAGCAAATATTCCCACATGACTCCCATGGTCACGAAGTTGAAGTCTGGGTTGAATGCCCTTGTCAATGTGTTGTGTGTGTCTGTGATGCGCAGAAATCTCATCAGTGTAATTTAGTTTTATTCTAGCCTAGGCCAGGAAAACATATAAAATATTAACCAGCTGCTTGTAAGATCAGAAGACTGATTCCCCAATAGCTGAAATCAAAAACATATTTCAAACTCAAGCAAAAACTAACTCAAAAAAAAGTGTGAGTTTTTTTGGTTTTTGTGAGTTTTTTACAAGTAAGAATGTATTTCCAGGTCTACTTTATTGATAAAAGTTTTTGTACAGTCTTAGCATCTTTCCATTTACAACACTTTGCTGGAACCAATACTGTATGAGATAATTCATTAGAGACAGATGATGCATATTTACTAGCTCAGCATATCCTCAGTGAAGATGTTAGACTATTAGATGTATACAATTCTTTTGTTCTTCTTTCTCAGCAGTTATCCTTACTGATACAGTCAGTGTTTCACCTCAGCATGAAATAACATTAGATAACATTGCATTTTGAGGAAAAAGAAAAAACAAAGGTTCCACAAATGGGAATGAATTAGAAATGCTCTTGCAGAAGGGGCCCTGGAGTTATAAATGAGAAACTGATGCATGTACTTAGGAAGGGACTTTACATAAAATCTTTCTCCTGCTGTACATTTCTTATTCTTTAGCATATTTTCCTTCTGAAAAGAGTTTTTTGACAAGTCCTAAAGTAGAATTTCCATACATTATCTAGGCTTTTCTAATTGGCTTATGGGTTTTGGTTTGGGGGTTTGTTTTTTTTTTTGGTAGAAAGTGCCTGGCCAGAGGACATTTCAGTAGTACTGATATTCTGAAAAACAGACAGAATCTTCACAGTTTTTCCTGTAGAAACACATACAGGAAAAGTTAATGTGATTAAGAATTAAAGCAAAACAGACCAAAGGGACAGGATTACTCTCACATAATTTTCAACATCTGGAAAAGTAATGACACAGTTAACTAATCAGGAACTTTTTATAATTAATCAAGATTTTTAGCTTTTGATTTATTTAACCTATTTTTGGTACATATAGTACAGTATGGTAAACTGCCTCACTAGCCATAGTACTCTATTATCTTTAAAAGCAAATTGCATGATAAAATTGTGTCAACTTTTATGGTAGATCAGATGAATTCAACCCATATATTCTGCTAATAACTGCTACTAAACTGAAAACTACTTAAAAAAAAAAAAATCCGGACAGTTACCATTTCTGACTTAGTTTCATTCACTCTATGGCTGCAAATGTCCAGTGGAATTATTTTTTCCAGCTAACTACAAATATTAGTCTTACTAATAATGCATAAGAGAGATTATAGATACACTATATATACACAAACTTTGTGTTCGTGTCTAAGCCCTGATAGATACTGGTTTCACTTAATCACTACAAAGTAAAAAATAATTATTCACTCTTTTCATTAGATAATACTCTTCTGTATAAATATATAGAATCATATATAGAATCATAGAATCATTAAGGTTGGAAAAGACTCTAAGAAATCCAGCCATTTAGCTAGCACTCCCATGCTCACAATAAAACTATGAGTAGTACCATGCCTTTTACACATGTGCATGCCTTTTACACACCTCCTGGAATGGTAATTTCACATTTTCTAAATTCCATTTTCTATATTACATTTTCAAATATAATATGGAAAATCAAACCAAAAAACTTCATGCACGAGGAAATAGTTCCTTAGCAATTATCATGGCCTAAATGGCATGGAATCATAGAATCATAGAATATCTCAGGTTGAACAAGATCCATAAGGATCATCAAATCCAACTCCCTGCTCTGCAAAAAATCATATGACTAAGAGCATTCTCCAGATACTCCTTGAACTCTGTCAGGCTTGGTGCTATGACCACTTCCTTGGATAGCTTCTTCCAGTGACCAGCAAACCTCTCAGTGAAAAACTTTCTCCTAATGTCCAACTTAGACTTCCTCCAACACAAATTCATTCCATTTCCTCATGTCCTGTCACTGGTCACCAAGAGAAGAGATCAGCACCTGCCACCTGCTAATAAGCTGATAACTCAAGGAAGTTTTAGACTGTGATGAGGTCACTGCAGCAGCTTTATAACATATGAGCACAGCATTTATTCCTCCTTAGAAGCCCTAGATATTAAATTTTAAAATAACATTTTTCAGGCACTATCGTACTTATAGAAGTAGTAAATTGTTTTTAAATATATCTAATAGCAGGCTTGATAGGTACTGTATTGTAAAAAAAAAATAATTACATTTAAAAATATAACAGGAAAAAAAAGCAACTGTGCATTAAATCCTTCTTATGTCTCAATTTATACACTGTTTATAACTTCTTTTATTAGTCCTAAGGATCAGATTAATTCTTCGTTTGCATCCATGTAACACATATGCCTGCACATAGTAAAGCAGGACATAAATTTCTGTATCCAGGTTTTATTATATATATTAAAGACAACTTGAGTTTTTTAACAGTTAGTCAAACTTATTTTAGGAATGACATTGTCTACTATCTTGTGAATACTTATGAGCATAGTCACCCACAAAATTCCCTTATTTTTCCTGTATAAGCAGTCCCCATCCCCTCTAACAATCATGCAGAGAAATTATACTTTTTACCCTCAACAGATTAATAAATAAATAAATTTACTTTGCTCATTTTCAGACTGTGTAACACTAACATAAGTGTGAAACAACTATAAGTCATTCAATGTTTTCTTTATTTTTTGCAAAATTCTTATCCTAGTGATTTTTGACACTGACTTCAGCAGTGAAGATTCTGTTACCCAGTATTTTATTAATGCAGTTTATGGAATATACATGCCTACAGAATACAGTGCTCTATTAACAACAGCTCATCCTTATCTTTGCTTCCTGATGCTAAGTGGGTTGCAGGAAAAGCTGGGAACAAGTATTTTGGTTTTGCAATAGATCTATGTAATGGCGTGTAGAGGTGCAATCATATTCACAACTACTTTTCAACTGGCATAGGACTCTGAAGGATGATTTCAGAGACTGCTGAAGCCCTCAATTGCCACAGAATGATCTGATTATTCTTATTTTTTTCTCTCAGAACAAACAAGAATGTGATTCTTTTGCAAAAAAATGTTCTGGTCCTACAATTTCAGTGACATTTTGAGAAGAGACGTATCTGATGATGCTTTGCAGTTTCATAATATCTTTTATTGTGTCACATATTTTTACAGCCATGGTAACAATAGTTTCAGATTACATTTAAGTCTTTTATAATTGGAATCTTTGTACATTGAATAAACATTTTATAATGCAAAATATAATGTTATATTATGAAAATTAAATTATTAAAATTGCAGAGTCAAACATCAGAATTATTAAAATAACAGAGAAGAAACCGCGAACTCATTCCTTTGTCTCAATATATTCTATTAACTCACAAATCTGTTTGAAGAATGGGATTATTTTCTCATGTAGATGACTTTCTGTTGCCTAAATACTTCTGTGTATTCTGTTTGATATTGCTCCTGGAGGATAATTCATTGTCTCAAAGTATGCTTTTAGCAATCAATACCAACAGTGACAGAACCTCAAACAGTGTACAACAGAATAATTACTTTTATGAGAGGTTTAATAGTAATGCTTTACAGAATTGAGATGACTCATTGAGTTTAGGCCACATCCTTCAATTATGATAATGCTTTTTTTCAGCAAAAGCTTTTAAGAATGCTAGTATGTGTAATTTAGTGACTCAAAACTTAGACAAGACACACTAGGAAAGCAGATAAAGATCCTAGAGCTAGTGGGCTTTGTGATGCTTTTGCTGCTGGCTTCTTCATACAAAAGTTGTCTCATGAAGACTGTTTCCATGAGACATTTGAGACATTTGTCTTCCGACCCTCTTTTATGGTTTGTAAAATAAGACAGGAAAGCTATGTAGACCAGAGATGCTTAAACAACAGTCTATCCTACATCCTGACAAAAATATACCCTAATTTACTGTACATCATGCTTGCTTTGGTCTAGTGTGCAGTTTGAAACAATGTCTCTTTTTTGTAGATTTGTTGTGACTTTCAAATACACAGAGCGCTGCTGGTACCACATCAATACCTAGAAAGTTACTTTGCACATTTTTCTGGAGTTGATATTTTCCCCCACAAACTTTAACATGCAATCATTCCTCTGTTCCCTATTTCTCTAAACATCAATCCATTAGCATAAAACAAAACAAAATTCACTGAATTCTTATTATTTCTGGTTTCTGAAAAGATCTTAAACATCTCTCATATTGAAATATAAATGAACATAGCTTTCTACCTATCTAAATTCTGTCATTGCAATTGTAAAGACAAGAAGTTCTTTTATAGCTCTTCTTTCTTCAGAACACACAAATTCTAGAATTGGAGGCAGAAGTCCTGATTTCACAATTTCCTCGGAAGTTTGGGCTTTAAAGTATTATGAGGTTAGTTAAGATATTGCAAGATTTTTCAGATCTAGTAACTGTCCTGGAGGCCATTCTAGTTAGAGTAATTTCTTAGGCTAATCTGCATTTGTGTTCTAAATGTACTTCTACAATATAAAGTTGTATGTGTTATGAAGACTTTTGTTGCAATGTTTTCTCTAAAATAATGTATCTATGCATTGAATAGCTTTATGCACTAAGTTTTGGAATCTGACTTGTTTAAATACTATGTCTCTATATTAGGAAAACCCTTGACAAAAAGGTTTTTAAACTAAATTGAATGCTTAGCAGAAAAGGGAATTTTCATTCTTGCCCATGGAAGTAAAAGTCAAGAAAACAATCTTGCCAAAGTATTACATTCCAACTACAGAATCTGTATAAGCTTTCTGGAAGCATTTTTGAATGATAGAGAAAACCTCTTGGGAGTTAATTTAACTTTCAATAGTAATAAGCAGGGCTTAATTTCATTCTGTTGAGTTTCTAAACTTCATAATAATATTTGGATTGTAGAATATAAATTAATCTTTAATAATAACCCAATTCTCAGATTTGTAACAGAATAAAAAATTTGATTGCAGTAGCATTAGACTCCCCTCATACCACAGAACAGAACAATTCAGGATTAAAGGATAGCAGATGCTGAAATGTTCCTCATCAAACTGCATTAGTAATCCAGTATAGTGATTCGGCAGAAACAGATTCTACTAATGTAATCAAACTAAAGTATACCTGAACTTCACAAATCTGCAATTTGCAAATGGCTGTGTACTTCTTACATGATCTGAGTCTTTCCTAAACTAGTTAGTTTTGCTAAAAATTAAAATTTTCTGCTCAATAAAAGATCAGTTTCTCCAATAAATCAATATTATATATATATGCAAAAAATTTATACAAGGCTACAATTTGCAGTCTGGTCCACTGAGAATATTAGTGATTGACAGAGATATTCCAACTGAGTTCTAACAGAGTGGTACTGGTATTCTGAGCAAATGTTGCACTTCTATTCACAAAGCAAATAAGAATGAGACTACTACAAGTAGAAAAAGCTTATTTGTAGATCCCCAAAAAATTTTGATATATCCTTAATCAAAGAAGCAGATTTCTTATTCGTTGATAACTCTAAATTCTTTTTTCTTTTAGTGGGGCCATGTAAATCCATACATTACCAGTAACATAGCAAGGCTAGACAATCAGAGATTTTTCTGATCTTGGAGGATTTCAATGAGTGTTCCTGCCTAGAAAGATGGAATACATAATAATTGTAATATTAATTATTACATTATCAGTGTACTTTCACTTTAATTGTATATACCACTCCATGACACCATAAAGGAAACTGTATAGATATGTAACTTGGAGAACCGGTTAAAACACAAAGATGCTGAATAACAAAAAAAAAAAAAAAAAAAAAAAAAAAAAAAAAAAGATTCTACCAATCCTTATACTGATTATTTCAAGTTTCTGTTCTACTTTCTGTGTGAATCAATTAACTATATAGTTTTCAAGGTATGACCCACAGACCTACTGGTGTGAGAAAATACAAATCTTAGCTAAGTGAGATTTTCTGGAATGAAATACTGCATGAGATCAATATTGTAGTAGGGTTAGAAGACTATAGATTATTGAGAGTAGACTATTTAATGTGGTGTACCAAATGCAAGTGACAAAAAAAAAAGTAAATTAGTAAAAATTGATTTGACTTTTGAGTATTAAAGAAATTGGATTTTGAAAGAACCATAAATGAAAACGAAAATAAGAAGCTGTTTGATATAATGCAGAGTAAAGCTTAGAAAAATCATTTGTTGGGAGTTATTTGCAATTTGTTAGGAGTAATTTGCATCAGTTTATTGATCAAACAAGCTGTAGAGAATAGGGGAATTAAACTTCTGAAGAGTGAATAATATTTAAAATGTCTGTTGAAATAGCTTTAAAAATTCTGAAGTAGGTCAAAGACTTGATGCAGAAAGTCCTATATTAGCAATGAACTGGCTTCTTTCATGCCCATCAAATCAATTTGTTGGTTGATGGACTGATAAAAAGATCTTACATTACATATTAGCTCTTAAAAAGACATCTGAAAATTGCTCATATTTAATTGCTGCATTTTATGCTGTAATGTAACAAAGCAAGAACTTGTGGAACAACACAGTAAATGTGACTGCTTTCCTCCCTTGTAAGCAAGTGTTCAAATGTCATATGAATTCAAGCAAATTTTGTAGCTTTATCCTAATTTTTTGGTACTCATTTGTTCTTATTACATAATTATAACAATCTGGCTTGATTAGCAGGCTTTGTTCTTGAAAAACTCAGGGCAAGAAGAACAAAGATATTGAAAGCCAAGCTTGCAAACTCAGAGAGGGAAGCATAGGTGAGTGGGCTGTACAGTCATGTAAGCCATGTAAGTCAGCTTTATTAAAGCAGGGTGCTTCATTTAGAATCATATATGCCATATAACCAAAACATGTCTGAAAATATATGTCATATGCTGAGGGCTGGCTTTAGGCAATGCCCATAACAAATATTATTGCAAGTATTCATATCATTCTATCAGCAGAAATGAAATCTGAGAGCTTTATTGACCAAAAAAACCAAAAAAGTATTTTTTATGTGGTTTGATAAATGCTTTTTCAATATAAAACCGAAATACCTAGAAATTGCTATGAGCATGGAGAATTCTGACACTTTTTTTTTTTTAGGCATCAATTAAAAATGAAGAAACTGTTCCAGTGTGATAAAATACATGTGTTATGCCAAAGAGATGCCAGTATAGTTGTGCATCAAACATTACCCCATTTAGAGACATTAGCTCCACATCATTCCTGATAAATAGCCTTGACAAAGGTGGAGGTGTTAATTAGAACTGAAGTTTGAATTTCTGTGTTAGAAAGTGAGATATAAAGGTTTCTTGAGAATTGTTCATCTCCTATAGCAATACTTAAAAACTTTAGATAGATTATTTTTAACGGGGGGGGATTTGATTAAAAAATTATTTTTCTCATAATGGAATCATGACAATTTAAAATGTGAACATACTTGTAATAATAAAAGCTCGGTCATAGAGACTTTTTCAAAAATCTTTTATCTAAATAATAAAGCTGATGTGAAAACAAGAAACAATATTTTATGGTGGGAGATGGTTTAGTGAATCTTATTGAAAAATATAATGGATTTTTTGACAAAATTTCACTTTAGCTTATCTGGAAAAGACATATAGAGTGATAATAACAAAGTCTACCAATTTGAACACTCATGAAAACAACATTTATTTATCACTAATTCAATTACTATAAAAAGTGACTACTAAGGTACTACACAGCCTCTTACTAACTAGATATTTGGCTGTGGACCTTAGTGATAAGTTGAGAACTAAAATGCAAATTTTAAAATCAGAATTCAACAAATGGTTGGTTGTTCATAGTGCCACATATTTCCCCTTTTCAGAAAAGTGTGAGACATATAGGAAGCAATAACCAACTTACTTACTAAATAAATAACCCTGAACTTTTTAAAAAACAAAAATGGAAATTCACAGCCTGTTTTGACAATGACTTGTATCTCTTAAAATATTTTTAAATGTCATAATGTTTTGCCTAAAAGCAAAGAAGATTAAAGAAAATGTTCATGTTTTAGAAATGTCTTTAACCAAAGTTCCAGTAATGGTTAAGCCCATATTTTACTGGAAGCAGTGGTCTACATGGAAGTACTTTGCCAGAGCAATAGCTCCTGCAGACCTGCCTCCCATGCACTTCCAGGAGGAGCAGTGACTGTCAAAACCTGCTTCATCATTTGTCCATGACATTTCAAACTTTCACTGAGACACTTTCAAAATTATTTCCATGAATAGTTTCAATAAACAGAGCTTTGATATTTAAACCTTTCTGATCACTCTGGTTGTCAGAAAACAAAAAGTTTTAGAAGTTCTTTAAGATGTCTTTTGTATTCATAATATCTTAATTCTTTTCAGTCCTGCAGTTTGTTTGTATAAACAAAGGGTAGGTGACAAAGAAATGCCAAATATGTGCAATAAGGCTTCCTCTTAAAAATTCACTTTTAAACATGATACATACAAATACAATTGTCAGTTCAAATCCAGTGTAGAAGAACTTCATTTTTTCAGTTTCTCAGACTTGTTATCATTATTTGAAGTTTAAGGATGTGACTTACATATGTGATCATGGTGTCACTGTGTACGCTTAGGGTAAAATCTCTAAGTAGTTCATCTGCCACTTGATTTAACTTCATATCAGACAGGCACCCAGTGGTAAAAACATGAAAAGTACAAGATACGAAATGGTAAAAGATCTTTGGCCTCTTATGTATATATTTCTTTTTTGTTGTACACTAAGTCACAAGCTCTGTGTGTTATAGTTTGATTTATTTTCTTTGTGATCACAGAAAAACTGTTGTCTCTTCCTCTTAAAGTAATTAAAATTTCACTTTATTGTGCTGCTATCAAAATCCAAGCTCTTATGCAGCTGCAAATATTTCTGCTCTCCCATGGAAAGAACACCTTGTATATTGTATGTTCTTATTCTGTCACTTAAAAGGATTAAAAGATTCAGATTATACGCAAATAAGATTATAATACAGTTTCATTTCTTGTAGTGTTTGCTTTGCTATTAGAATCAGAGAACATTACAAAGGCCAGCCACTAAAATGAATAGTTGAAGTGATATAAGTTAAACCTGTAACAGTAGGAGGGGCTTCTAATTAGAGATTATGGCCTTGGAGACTTTCTAGATATCCAGATTTTAAACCAGTGATACAAAGGAGTGTCTATTCAATTTCTCAATAACATTTAGAAAGATTTTTTCACTCTCTCTTTGCTGATAACTGTATAATAAATGTATATCTGAAACTATTTTTGTATACTTGAAAATCTACTTCCACTTTTAGAAACCACTTTTAGTTCATTTTTATTTTAAAGCAAGTAAATCATACCTATGTTAAAAATAATTGTATGAGCATATTGCAAAGTACCATAATGTTCCTGCAAATGTGTATAGTCTCTGGACTGTGAACTAGTTAGGAAACAGAGGACGTATCAAAGACCATCATAAGACCAGTGGACATATCAAAGACCAGTGGCTGGTGAGATTGCCTTGTGATCTTCTGATAAACACAGGGAATACTGCAAATGTACAGAGATGTTTTCTATAAGATTCTTGGCATGCACTTCTTCCATCAAAAACATAGATGTAAAGAACAGGGTAGTGGTTGGAATTGATAAAGCAAATGTTCACCCTCCCACAGATTCCTAGACGCTTTCCTTAAAGCCGATACGGGATTTATATATCTCCTTGAAACACTGCATCAGTCTTTCACTTTTAAAATAAAACTAATCATTTCACATTTTCAAACAATGACATTGATAACTGGAAAAAAAGAAGTTGATCTGTTATTTGTGCATTTACAATTGTGAGCAGATGCAATAAGGGTGGCTGTCAAACTGAATAAAGAGAAACAGCAGGGGCTTTAAATTCTGATTAATGCTTAAGAATTTTAAATCAGAACAGCAATAAAAGTATTTTTACAATGGATTCAGTTTCTTTTTTCCTCCCCTTTTGTAATTAAAAATGTGTGATCTTTTCATATAAGAATGGATTTCCCTCACTAGCAGTTTTGTGGAGACCATACCTTGGTTTCTGTAACTAATACAATAGCTACATGTTGAATACAGGATAGCATAAGGAGTGATAAAGAAATTTCATAGCCCTACCGAGGGCAATATTTTCCAATCTCACTGTCTACACATTGTGTAACAAACTGGTTATAAATTTGTAGTGTTAAAATTACTCCAGTACAATACATAGTATTTCAGATAAGATAGCTATATTGAAATTATGCAATAGCTTCTGTTTACTTCCCAATATCCTCCTCAGTCACAGGCTACTGTCAGGGTACTCACTCTAGAGATGGCACTTGCATTTTCATGGATGCTTGTAAATGTAGCTTTTGCTGTCTCCATAAAACACAGAAAGATGAAGGTTTTAATAGTTATTTTTAGGAAAGAAAAAATAAAAAAATGTAATTTTCTGTTATTAATCACTATATTGTTGGTGATGCAGACATTATATTTATACATGTGTTTGCCCTTTAGTGTAGCCCTGGTTCGTGCCTGTGGTGTTTTGGTTTCTCTGAAACTCTTTCCCAGAGACTGTTCTGTCAACAAGAGACATGTTTTCCTAACTGTAACCTATGTTTACATTCCTTTCCCTAGGAGGGACTTCTTGATGTCCCTCTGACTTGACCAATGTAGTTCAAGAAGTTTGTCTTTTTTCCACCCATTGTGTTGTTCTTTGTAGAATAGCATTAAAAGGAAGAAAGAACCAGAAATAAAGGAGTCATTGTCAGCCTCCTGAGTCAGAGTCCGTGCCGTTGTAATCTTGAACAGTGTCACTTTGTAGTATCTGCTATTCTTTATCAACACATTGATATGATATATTTACAGGTCTTGTGGTGAACATGTGGTTAGTAGCAGAGTACATCATGCTCTGTCTTTACTAGATGCCTACTACAAAGTAATTTAAGTAGAGACTTTCAGAAAAAAATAGTATTTGCCTAAAGAGTCAGAAAGTAGAACTGCCCAAAAGTCTCCAATCTCTTTTCTGAAGCAAAAGAACCCAACAAATCAACCAAGCAAAAAGATACTTGTTCATTTCAATTACAAAATAAGTCCAGAAAGCTGAGGATTAGGATATGCAGGATCTCTCCTTCAAGGAGAGGGGCACAAAGGAACAAAACTACCACAGTAAAAAATGCAGAGAATTGAAACATTAGAAAAATTCCATTTTAGCCCCAAGAAGAATAAACGAGACAAAACTGCATTTGCAGATAAGTTATTTTTGGTTTTTTTTTAATAAAAAGAAACAAAACAAAAAACAACCAACCAAAACACATACACACACAGAGAGAAACCCAACCGAACAAACAAAAAAAAGCCAAACAGAGAAAAGGTTTTGAAAAAATCTAATGTTTTCAGTAAGGAAGAACTATATGATTTGGCCTTTTTTGAAGTGATTTGCAGGTACAGTGGATCACTATGATTAATCTCTTCTAGAAGCCTTTAAAATATAATGTGTGTAGAACTTGTATACTATTTCATTATCAAAATGTCAATACGTGTCTGTAAAATCTGGAAAAAAATTATGTGAAAGTAAAAGTAAAATCATGACACCCAATTTTGAAAATTTACCTGAAAATCCTGGTGTTATGAAATTTAGGAACTGCAGACACACCTGCCCTTCAGTTATTGCGTTATTTTCCTATTCATCTCTAAAAGGCTCCTAAGAACATACTTTTCTTTCAGAAGACATTCTCCTACCCTCTGTGCTTACATTTGAGGAGTGAAAACACCTTTTAACACACACTTCTGACAGTTCTTTAACTCTACTGGCACTTCTTCATCCAAAAACCGGCATATCATCCTCATCCTTTTCTCCTGCCTCCCTATCTGCTCCTCTTACAGTGTCATGCATAAGTTACGGGGTGAGAAACAGGAACAAAAGGAGAATTGTCAATGTGAAAAAAAAAAAAAAATTCTTCTTGCCATCCTCTAAATAATAACATAATCTGCAATAAATATATATCACTCTGTGGAGGTCTGCTATAAAGGGCAATTGTTTTGCAATACCATCAGGTGAAATTCACTGCTCATCTGCATTTCTTTCAGTGTCAAAGTTGTAACATTCTATTTTTGCTTACTCTTTTACACATAGTGAAAAAAAGAGTTTACAGACTATCATTTACCTCATAATGGCAATCATACAGAAGCATACAAATACTGAAATCAAGATTGTCTGTATCTCTTTTTGTCAATGTCGTATTATATTTTTTAGTTCTATGACATGAGGATATACTTTTTCTATCCCCCAAATCCTTGCTTCATTCAGTCTAGAAGCAGACAGTTTTTGTTAATGAGCAGTTTTCCCTTTTTTACTCTTCATCTTATTTAATAGTCTGTACCCAGACTTATTCACTGAAGGTTATTCAAATCCTGCCCTGAAGACAGAATTTTTTTTTTTTTTTTTAGCAATCAACCCTGCGGTACTGAGTGCTTCACAAACATTTACAAAATATGATGATCAAAGTTATGGAATGTCTTCCATACTGGGAATGATAGATAAACTGGGACCCATGAGCTGTAAAGAAAAAAAAAACAAGGACGATAAACTAAAAATTTGCAAATCATGAACGCCTTGCAAAAATCTATAGGGAAAGATAGTTTACTGTCTTTTCATTTACAAGAACTAAAGGATAGCCAATGAAACTGATAAAAGTCAGGCTCAAAAAAACACCCAATTTTTTTTTTTTTTTTAAATTAAAAGACAAGAATTTGTACCTGAAGGATGTTGCAGGCATATTTATTTATTATATATACCTGGAAATTCCTGAACTTAAGCTCACAGAGCTCTGAGAAAAAGTTAAAATGTATCATGTATATTTTCCACATTCTTACTTTTTCATAGAATCGCAGAATGCTTTGGGTTGGAAAGGACCTTAAAGATCATCCAGTTCCAACCCCACTGCCATGGGCAGGGACACATTTCACTAGACCAGGTTGCTCAGAGCCCCATCCAGCCTGGTCTTGAATATCTGTTAATTAAACATATGCTTATTGATTCTGATTGAATTACTACTTGGGACTAGGTGTGATTTCACTGTAACCCATTCAGGCCATTCTTATGCTGTTGCTGCTGTAAGGAAATGAGATACAAAAGAATATAAATTTTTAGTCAAGGAATTCATATAAAAAATTTGATCCTGATTAGCTGAGTAAGCTGAACTTGATGATCACTTGGGAATCTTTCCAAACTTAAGTTTTATGCCTAAGGTATTAAAGACAGAGAGTTTCACTCATTTATAAAAATATCCTGACACTGGAGGAAACTGTTCCAACCATACCAACAAGGTCTTAACAGTCTTACATATTTTAATCAGCAGAGATACTTAAAATATTTGAAATGTGATATTGCCTTACTCAGAATGTTAATCTGAGTATTTTGGTGCTTTCTCTAGACCAATGTAACACCTACTTCTCTTCTCCAATTTGGAAAAAGGGTAAAGTATCCTTTTTTTTATAATCTGCCATCCAAACTGGTGTTTGTTCAGTTTCAACCATGAGAACTTTAATCCATACTGGAATTGGGTTTTTAGTAATTTTTAAATTCACCCATCTCAACCCACCCCTTGTATGCAAAACACCTGCTGAAAGCACAAGGAAGACATTGCAATGCCCTCTCTACAAAAAAAGAGTTCTATTTAGAAATCAGATATTTGTATAAGTATTTTCAACTTTCAGTTGTATTTTCAGTTGTATTTTCAAGTTCTTTTATTTATAAATCCAGCATATGCTAAGCCTAAGTGAGATTTCCTTCATTTCAGTGAATCTGTCCTTCAGTTCTTAGTGCAAAATGTTACATTTTTTACAGAATTTATAAGAATTTTTAATTAAATATGTTAATTATGAATATCAGTTCCTCTTTACCTTCTGAAAGTTGATTCAGCTCCTTATTTCTCCTAAAAAGTTACACGTTTCCTTACTCTGTGAGGCACTCATGAATGTACTCTTGGATTGTGTGGCAAATACTACACCAATAGGATTTTTTTTTAATTAAGTCTTTAGAGGTCAGATTTCCTTTTAAACCACCTGAAAGATGTGTAAGAAATATTGTTTCTTGATGCATCAGCAATCACAGAATAACTTGGATTTCCCATGGTAAAAATCACAGCTCCTGCACATTCATCATTGGACAATGGAGATCAGAGGCAAATAGAAGCACATCCAATATTATTATGAGATTATTTTACAGAGAGAAGAAATGAGTTCATGTGAGAAAATCTGTGTGTGACCACTGGAGTTCTCAATGTTAATTCCATAAACATCTATAAGACAGAGGACGCATAATTCTACCAATAGCTAGTACAGTAGTTCATTCAGTATTTCTATCGTTGTTTCGTTGTTAACAATCTGAACATTTTCATTTTATGGGCAAGTATTACTAAATCAAGCAGCTCAGCAATGTCATCGTGTAAAAACAAAAGTAATTTGAAAGAAAATATACTTGTGTTATCTAGGGCTCAGATAAATATGATTTACTACAGACAGAGCCACTCACTGATTTGAGGTGTTCAGGCATTTTGGAAGGGCTAATAACATACTTACAGAAGAATCATGCATTGCCTGTAAACTTTTAACATGTTTTTAAACTCATCACTGTTTTTACTCCTTTAATATGAGTTATTTACAGTTATTTACAATAGATATTTACAGGGCCATTTCATTGACAGTAATTTTGTACCTGCTCTCTTCCAGTATTTCACTAATTCTTTAGATTTAACTATAATGCTTTCATTTTGTTATGCAATATTTACTTTTCATTTGACAAATTTCACAGATTGCTGACAGGCAGATTTCAAGCCTTCCCTGACCCCCTCCAAGACTCACAGTGTTGTCAATTTCACATCTCATTTATATCCCCTCACAGTGTCCTTGAGAACGGTTGTTCAGTATCATGCATTGTCTAAAAACATTATTCTAAAAATCAGTGCTTATCAGTAGTGTTGAGAGCAAAATCTAGGCAAAAACTACAAGATGCAATGGTAAAGATGATGTCTCAATTTATCAGAACTAGAAAATAAATTCAACTGGTTACATCAAAGGAGATTCTTGTAACAGTGTGATGTACTTGTTTTATTTCTCATCTCTTAACAAAATATGCCTAATAATAGCCCAGAAATTCAAACTATATTTGCTGTTCTTCAGTTTAAAATCTGTCATCACTTCTTTCAGGTTTAATCATGAAGACAAAAAAAACCCACCAACAAATGTGAAACCTCTTCCTCCTTCAAATTAAAATAGTATTTTGGTTTTTCTTATTAAGTTCTCATAATTAGACATCAATTAACAGGAAAGACATGGACTCATTTCTATAGATATGCTATCTTCTTCTTTTTTATACTTTGTTTCTTCTCTTTTGGGGTGAACTTCTCCTTTTTAATGTAATGAAGTCAACTACCATTCTGTATTCATATGAAAATGTCCTTAAAAATGAACTTTTGTTGAGAAACAGTATTGTTCCAGACTGCAAAGGCAAATTAAGTATTAATTATTAATATTATCTTTCCTAATAAAATGGCACATAATTGGAAAATAAAATTGGTATATTAACTATGATAAGGAGTCTAGGAAATACTAAAACTGGGTGAGGGGAGGAGGAGAGGAAATCCAGAGAAAAGGATTTAAGGTTTTTTGGTGTACATGTTTTCTTTCTGAACCCAGGTAAGAGCTGGGAGTCAAGTCAAGTAGGTATCAGCTTCCATAACAGACATCCTAAACCCTTCTGTTAGTCTCCTGATTCACTGTAACTTCAGGGCTCCTTGAATATTCATATATAAACCATCAGCACACCATTTTACACTCACAAGTGACGCTGCTAATGGCATAGCTTTAGAGGGAAAAAAGCACTGGGGGGAAAAAATTATCATATTTTACAATAGTTAGCGTGACACTCAGAAACTTAATTTTACTGGCAGCAAATAATCCAGCTATAGACAGGTAAATCAGAACTGATCCTAGAGAGAGAAGAGACAGCACTGCTGAGGTAGTGTAAAAGTCAACTTTCTGCTTTGTTAGCCATGTTTAAGAGAATAGCCACGTAAATCAAAAATATTTTGGAAATAAATGCTCAGTTCAAGACCAGAGTTCGGTCAGGAAAAAGCCAATGGGAAATTATCTAAAGGGAAGGATAATATATATACCAAGGCTGGCATGCTTATGCAGAATATATGTTTTCCACATGTGTCTTTGTTCAGAGATATGACATTAGTATCTATCCAATACAAATTTCTGTTCACATGAGATGTTGATTTTTCTATGTACTTTGGCATATTTTGCCAGCTAAAAATTTTATGGCTCTAAAGGAATTATTACACATTTAAATTGGAAAAATAACATACAGATATGTCATGCTACTATTTGGTTTGTAGCTTTTTAAACTAATGTTTATGTTTTGGGTATTTTCTCAGCTTTTAAAAAATATTTTTTATTATTTTATTTTTTGATCTTCAAAATGGGACTTAAAAAAAAATACAAAAACTTGCTATCATACTGATACTTGCTATCTTACAAATATTCTATAATACTTAACTTCTCCTCATTCTTTTATCCCCTACTCATCCAGTTTTGGCCTCCCTTGCTTTCTGCACAATCTGGTGCAAAAATCTTCTCTTCTGCTTTTTTGGCATCTGAAACAACATACCTCTACTTCTCCTTTTAATTTAATTTGAAATCTCAGCTGAAATCTTATCTTTCTTACCATCTTTACGCCTCCAAGTTTCACTCCCCTGCTGGTGTAGTTTGACTTGTAGTTTTACAACATGCAAAGCATAATTTCTTATTTTAAACTGAAGATGCTAGAAAGAACAATTTAATGGTTTTTTTCTTCTTAGAAGAGGTTTTCTTTATTTGAAAGCATTTTCTTTTTACAGCAAAACCCACTTATCTCATACTGTTAGTTTCTTGTGTGTATATGCCACTAAAAACTCAAGTAAATTTCTTTCAGAAATATAGCAATTATGCTTGAATGAGGATAATAAAAAATTAACTAATTCTCATGAAAAAAAAATTAAATTTTATTTTCATAACGTTTTCTCCAGTCATAGTTTTCCTAATCTGTGTTGATTTAAATCTCATCTGTGAATATGCAAATGCACAGTGGCTAACATGAGGAGAAATTCCTCATCTGAATTCTTGCTTTTAACTGCAGGATAAAGTATTCTCATCCTCATTTTTCTCATGTCCTTGACATCTGTGACAGCAGTGTAGAGAGTGGGAGATAACTTCTATATGGTATTTAGACCACCAATCTGCTGTAATAAAGTGATTTTGCTGCAACCTTCTTGGATTTCTCTGTGGCTGCCTTCTTTCAGAAAAACGGTTTCCTTTGCTGACTTTTATTTTTTTTATCTCAGGAAACTCTATGTCAGATGCACTTTACTAGAGACAACAACTATATACTGTTGGTCCATAAATTAACTGAGTTTACTGGTTTTCTGAACTTTTTAGAAATAATCTTTGGTTAAAGAAGAAAACACCCATTATGTTCATGAAATTCACAGACATTTATGCATGAGTTCCAAAGCTCCATCTAAGCGATTCAGGGCTAAATATAATAATTTTTTTGTGCCAGCTTTTAATTGAGTAATGATGTGTGAAACTCATGTGGCACAGTAGGAAGCATACAAAAAAAGAATCTGAAAGAACATAATGACTGCAGAACATCCATGCATTTGGAACTAGGAAGATGTAAGAAAAATCTAAGTCTTGTCAGTGACATAACATGAAGTAATGGGATTATGCAAAAAATGTGGTTATAATGCTTCACTATAAATGCACCACACCACAGTGTGAAACATATGCCCTAAACTATTATATATTATTTAGAAAAATGATCTCATTATTTAAAAAATGATTAAACAGTCATATAGTAATCCACTTACAGCACAAAATCTAAATATGCAGAGTATGTGGTGTATATTTTCAGGGTGTCATATACATTATTTTTCAAAGTTTGCTTTATTTTTTTTACTGAAAATAGTCATTTTATATTTTCCACAATTAGTAACTAAAATTGTTTCTAAGACTCTGAAAAGCTATGACAATAATGCCCAAGTAGGGTCTGTTTGTACATACACATTTGGACATGTGACAGTAGTTACAAGGATGCTTTTAGAGCTTCCCAGGTATCCTGGTATTAAGATTTACATCTTCTCTATCTCTCTCCTTAGAGAAAATAGAGACAAGTTGGATGATTTTTCTGAGACTTCATCACTGTATGCTCTATTGAGCAAAATATGTTCTATTTCCTTTATCTTGGACTTCTTTTGTGACCATCAGGTTATATTTTTCCACACTGTCAGTTGGATTCAACTCCCTGTTTCCCTTCAGAGAGTTCCAGTCTGAAAATTGTCTACAACTGTTAATTTACTCCGAGGCTTGGGTCCTACAAAGCTGAAAGTAGAGATGTAGTAGAAAGTAGTTTTTTGCCAGCACACTTAGCCTGAAGCCTTTCTGGATATAGGCTTAACCTATTTCTTCATTTACTTGAATTCTCAACTTGAAATCTATGAATAATACTCCACAGGTATAACTTTTAGTTTCCAAAATCCTACAGTTCTGGATACTGTATGTATAATAACAAATGACTTCCTATGCAGTCTATTGTATCAAGCCACCCTTTCATTGCAGGAGGTCACTGCTGCAAAAGCAGGTCCTTCCTTGAAGAGACATCACTTCAGCATGCTGCCTTGCAGGTTTATTTCTAAATAAAGATTATTCATGAATGAATTGCCAGCTGGTCAAGGATTGTTCCGCACTGCTCTGCACTGGTGCAGCCTCACCTTGAATATCGTGTGCAGACTGGGCCCATGGATAATAGAAAAGACACAAAACTATTAGAGAACATCTAAAAGAGGGCTATGAAGACAGAGAAGAGTCTAGAGGGGAATCCTAGGAGGATTGGCTGAGTTTGCTTGGGCTGTTCAGCCTGGAGAAGAGGAGACTGAGGCAAGACCTCGCTGAAGGCTTCAACTTCCTCATGAGGGCAAGCAGAGGGGCAGGCACTGATCTCTTTGGTGACCAGTGACAGGACCCGATGGAATGATATGAAGCTGTATCAGGGGAAATTTAAGTTGGATAATAGAGAAAGGTTCTTCACCCATAGGGAGACTGGGCACTGGAATAGGCTCTACAGAGAAGAGGTCACAGCATCAGCCTGACAGAGCTCAAGAAGCATCTGGACAACAGTCCCAGGCACAGGGCGTGGCTTGGGGCTGCCCTGTTCAGGACCAGGAGCTGAAATTTGCTGACCCTACTGGGTCCTTTCCAACTCAGAATATTCTATGATTCTATGAAAACTGGCTGAAAAGTGAGAAAGGATGTTGCAATCACTTACTGAAGCAGCCCTCAGTAAGTGATTGCAATAAGAAAAACTTATGTGGAAAATTATAATGCTGAGGTTTTATAACCTCAGGATAATATAATCCACAGAGGATGGTCTCTCAGAGGCTTATAAAATTGAGATAAACTATATATTCAAGTGAGAATTATTTTATAAACCAGTTAAACAAAATAAACCAATTATCCATTTGAATACTGATTTGTGATGTCATATGGAATTGGTCCTACAAAAGGGACACAAGTGTCCTCAACATTTTAGAAAGGATAACCCAGAAAATGTAATCTTTAATCCAAAGAGGTGACAGCTCTCAAACGCAAGAAGTCACCTTGGGAGTCACCCCCGTTTAAGGTGGATAAACCCTCCCTGACTGCAGATCCTCTGCAGTGCTGCATCCAGGTCTGTAGTACCTAGAACAGGAAGGACGGTGACCTGTTGGAGCAAGTCCAGAGGAAGCCACCAAGCTGATTAGAGTGACGGAGTACCTCTCCTATGAGGAAAAGCTGAGACAATTGGGTATGTTCAGGCTGGAAAAGAGAAGGTTTCTTGTTGCCCTAATTTTAATCTTCCTATACCTGAAAGGAGCCTACAAGAAAGATGAAAAGAAACTATTTACAAGAGCAGGTAGGACAAGGGGGAATGGCTTTAAACTCAAAGAGGTTTAGGTTTAGGCACTGGAACAGATTGTCCAGAGAAGCCGTGGATGCCCTGTCCCTGGAGGCATTTAAGGCCAAGTTGAATTGGACTCTGGGCTACTGGAAGATGTTCCTGTCCAATGCAGGGATTTTAGAACTAGATTGTCTTTAAGGTGCCTTCTGTGGTCAAATATGTTCACATTAAGCCTCTTTATCTGGGGGATCTGAACTCCTGCCACACAACAGCCACCATGCAGACACGATGGTGGTTGGCCTACACAGGGTCTGGTCAGCATTGCATGGCTGAAGCTGGCCATGACATGGCTGAGGTCAGTTGCAGGTCAACCACCGAAGGGGCTTATTGCCTCCTTGAGCAAATATGCCTATCTTTCCTGAGAAAAGGATAGAAGCTGATGTAAGAACAGGATTCTAGAAAAGTGAAATGGGATGCTAAAACATAGACTGTGTTGCAGAAGTCCCTGATTTAGCAGAGACTTGATACGGAGAAAATAGTGATATAACAAACTGATATACATCACAGAAAATTAATTTTAACTGCAACATATCTTTGCATAATCTGGGGAAGTAGTTTTAGTTCTCATCACGCCCAAATCTCTATTAGGTGATACTGGCATGGCAGCAGAAGTGATTAGTTTGGAGATATCCTCAATAGACATTGCATGATTTGTATGCCCTTCGGTTATACTAGAAAATAGAAAAGAAAAGGATTTGTGTCCAAATGTTGATTATTTCAATGAACAAATGTTGGAATATTCCATAATTATAGCAATGTAACAAAGTAAAGCAGTCAGAGATGATAAGGAGTAATTTATCTCAGCATAAACTGTCTCTGGTAGTGCTAGACATGGGGGAGTAAATGAGATAAATTACCTATATGGCTTACTGTCTTACTTGCCTACAAAGATATGTTTGTTACGTGTGGGGATATACTGAAGTATAACTGGAGAAAAAAATATCAAGTGTTTGATAAAAGTTTTTAATTGGTTTTGCAAATCTTTTATATGAGCTTGGCCCAGCTTCAAATAAGGTAATTCAGCAATGTGGTCCCCTGTTTGTAATGAGCTAGAGTCGTAGCTGGAAAATAACACTGGAAAGTGCAAAAGCATATAATGTATACAGGAAAAAAAAGTAAAGTTTTAAACAACAGATGCAGAATTTAAGACAATGTATCTAGCTACAAAACTCAATATGAAATCTTTGAAGTTTTTATACTTGTAATTTAATGAAGAAGCAAAATTAGGTTCTTTTTTCTTCACAAGCCTCTTCTAACATTTCTTGTCCTTGTAATATTTAATTCATATGTTTGTGCTAAAAATTTCAGTGACTTCACCTTCAATTGTCTGTACGCCTTCTACCCTTCAGATGAATGCAATACTTGTAGTTATGAGCTTTCTCCTGAGGTTTGTCATAAAAGGTCTCCCAAGATGAAAAAGGCATTTCTTGCTTGGTAATTTTATCTGAAAAGTTGTGTAATTGCAAAAATGAAACTTTTCAACAGGATCAGGCAAACAAACATAAAGTTTTGCATTGAAATGAGATCTACAGAAGTTTAGATCTCTTCTTACTTGAAAAAATAGCTGTATACAAGCTGAATTTTCTGAAACAAGAGTCAGGTCATAAAACCCCTATTTTCTTACTGTTTTTATTTAAAAAATGAAAACTGAAACAAATGTTTCAATTTGACATTAAGGTAAGTATAAAATACAATGATGTAAAAATTTTTATTCTTAATAAACAAAAGAGGGAGAGAAAGAAAAAACTGCATGCAATATTTTGCTCATTTTATCACTAGGAAATTGAGATACAATTAGTATAAGTGCATAATGTGGTCATACACAAAGGCTGTTTTAGAAGAAATAGTTATATTAAGCCAGATCACCAACACCAGGCTTTTACTTTCCACAGAAAAAATAAAAAAGTACT
>VYXD01001989.1:291014-348008 GCA_013397195.1 Hylia prasina | reverse complement strand
GCTGGAACCGCCGGGCGGGGGCGGCCGGGCCCGGCACCGCCCCGCCGGGGAGGCCCTCAGGGAGCGCGGACATCGCGGCCCCAGGGCCGACTGGAGACAACACCAGCGCGAAGCGGCGCTTGCAGTGAAAGCTGCCGGCAGAATTGATTCCGAGCCCTGGACAGACGGGCCGCAGCCGCTCCTCGGCGAGCGGCGCCTCCGTGAGAGCCCCGCGTGGGGACAGGGCTGCCCTCAGCCGCTGCGTCCTCCCTTCCCTGTGTCACCTTTCCCAGCAGCGGCGTGATCGCTTTAGGTCCATCTCCGGACTTCCTCGTTCGCCACGTTCATCATTCCCTCTCCCAGGCTGATTTTGCCGCTCCTCAGCCAGCAAGCCGAAGGCGGTGGTGAATTATCCAGCCTCTGGGAAGTCCCTGGGGAGATTTCAGTCTGAATGTTTAGGTCTTTACCTAAATCTCCCCACAATTTAAACATCCAGACTCTTCCAAAACTAACAACAAACACCTACCTTCCTCCTCGTGCTTTGGAGCACCCCGTGGTAAAATTGGTCAATATAAACCGAAATTTTACAATAGCAGGTATTGCAAACTGAACAGAGCCCATGGACTGACAAGGAGGGCATGATGAGAAGCATGAAATATAATGTGGAAGGTTTTCTTTCCTCTAGTATCATCTATAAATAAATTCTCTGCTGGGGCTTTGGGTAGGCAGAGTTCTGCCAGGTTTGTGAGGAGACCGGGGATGAAGGGTTGGGCTCATCGCTGGGATGGTTCCCAAATTTTCCAGTGGAAATCCCACCAGAGAACTGATACACTGTTGATGCTTCACAACTGGATGGTTCAGGAAACCCCACACTGGGGCAAGTTTTCCAGTGGATTTTTGAGCCATGGTGGGCATCTTCTGCTAGGAAATGTCAGTGGAGGTTCTCAGGCTTATGCTTTCAACAGAAGAATGTTCCCCAGTGTGTCTTCATCAGTGTTGTCATGTGTGATATATCAACAGGCTTTTGGAAAGGTGCCTGACCAAGCCTTCTTACCCCCCTCTCTGTGCATGAAAAGGGGTTTGGCTACAAAGCACCTTCCCAAAGGAGTCCTTTTTTACTGAACCTCCCTTGTGTCCAGCGTGTGTGTCACTGCTACAGCAGCAGCTCTCAGCCAGCATTGGAGCTGGAGGCTTAGGGCTCCACGTACAAGAGCTGGGAGGGTGGAAGGGGCTTCCCCAGCAAACACAGCACAGTTGGCCATGCTAAAAAATGATTGCAGCTCTTGGACCTTCACTGTGTGTCAGGGTGTAAATTCCTTTTAAGTAAATGTAAAGAATGAAAAACAGCCAAGGAATGAAAAGCACCCAAATGTGAGTATCATCTACTGTATACATAGCTAGTGAATATTGCTCTCCAAACTTTCTGTTTCTTATATTGCCTGTGTTTGTACACAGTCTATTGTTTGTAAACTCTGTCATTTTCATTTCACTCATTGAGCTCTTACATGTTTCAGTGCTGTCAGCTTCACTTCAGAGGCTACTGAGCTGGGTTTGCTCTAACAGGAATGATTCACTCACACTAAAACTACTCTGCTGATGGAATTTTTGGAAGGGTAGGCCGTAACCAAAATGCCTTTTTTAGCCCTTTCTGCCATCTAGTGCTCATCCCTGTTGGTGCAGTTAGACTCAGGAGACCCCTGAACTGAGCCCACAGGCCACAGTCAGCAGCCTGGGGAAGGGACCTGGGTTTCAGAAGCAGTAAGCAGCTCTTATTGGGTCCAAGGGTGGAATGTGGTTTCCAAAACTGAGGCTAGAAGGATTTGTGTTTTCAAACTCACTCTATTTTTTTTCCCCCAACCACCTGAGCCGCAGTTTTAATCAATTAATGTCATTTGCAAGCCTTCCAACTATAGTTGGGTTGGTTCTTATGTGGTGTAGTTAAAATCTGAGTCCGCTCCAAGGGGGATATAATGGATCAGCAAAATGGTTAAAATAATTTGTCTGAATCACCTGCTTATTTGGGTTCTGGACTTCCACTTTGCTCCTGTAAGTCAAAGCTCCTCTTCCTTGTCAACAAGTGGAGGTGGCAAAACAAAGGTTTTATACAGTAATGTCACCTGTAAGTTTTATTTGCCTGCCCTGGCAGAAGAACAACCAAGCAAAAACAGTAACAAGAGAATTGTGGTGTTTTCCCCAATGCATTCGAACACAGTTCTTTTGTCTCTGCTCACACTGAGCTGCAGGCCCGTCTACCTTTCTATAAGAGGTCTAGACTACCTTCATGCTTAATGAGAGAGGGTACTGACATCTTCCTGACAGATGCTTGTTCTTCCATGGGGAATCTGAGAAGAGGAATTAAATTCTGCGGTGTAACCCTAGCCCCTCCCACCAGGCTGTCCAGGGGTGTTTTTTCTCTCATCAGGCTGCACCTAATCTCTCTGCTAATGACTCTCTTCAACTTTCCCAGCATGAATCAAAAAGAACCAGGCACACCTTGAAAAACCAGGAGCACTTATATCTGCTTTAGGAAGAGTGGGACAAGAGTAATCAAGTTCTGCCATGCTCTCTGCTGAAGTCCTTACTGTTTTTCTTTAGGTACAGTCTTGTGCTAGGTGCCCTCTCTTCAGAATGGGAAATAGCCTAGTAGGTGGCCTTTAGGAGCACAACTGTATCCAGTTCATCCATTTGTCTCTATGTGTGTCCAAGAACCCAGGCCTGAATGTCTTTCTCAGCCAGTCACCTACCAGCTCGCACACTTCAGATATTCACCAGCTCAGGTGATCCTATTACCACAGCTGGGGGCTCCTCCTCCACCCCCAACTCCTCCAGTTCTCCTTGTTTCATTTGCTGTGTCAGGCCCACCAGTACCGCCAGGACTGGCGCAGTGCTCCGTGTGGGTGTGAGGCAGGTGCATATGGCAAAGCACAACACTGACTATGCTGTGAAAGGGTTAGCCATGTATGCCTTGTGGGATAGTACAGCAGCAACACTCAGTTAAGCATACAACTACTAGCGACATAATCAGTCAGGGATACATCTCATTGTGCTTTTGCAGTGTTCTCCGGGAGGGATTTACAAGCTGTTCTCCCCCTCCACCAAAGCAGGCAGGCTGGAGGTAAAGCTATTCCAGCTGGAGGAAACCAGTAGGAACCTAAGTAGCTTGGTCTAGTGCAATGGAGTCTACAGAGAGTATTGTCCAATATTTCCTGTTGGGCAGAAAGGAGAGATTGGGACATTACTAAATATAAATAGCAGGGCGCTCAGTCACATTAAATACTTTACATGTTCACACCCTTGGCTGTACACAGCATGCAGGATGCTGGGGGCTTTTTTATTTTCCCCACGACTGTGCTTTCCTGAAGTGAAACCGTGTACCTTGCTTTTGTAGAGCTGAGAGTCCTGATGCACATGGTTACAGATCACATATACTGGATAAAGAGGGAATATTATACATAGTGGGAAAGAGGAATATTATACATAAATGTAAAAGCAGGGTATAGTGGAATTGCCTAGTGCCTCCCATAGTCAGCTGAGTTGCAGTCTGGCAGGAAAAGCTTACGGAGGCAAGGCAGCATGCAGACTTCTGCTTAAGCCCCACCAGAGGCGATCTTTGCTTGTCCTTCTGAGATGTCCTGGTTTCCATAAAGCAAATGCAAATTCAATCCAAGGCTCCTCAGACACAGTCCTTCCTCTGGAGGCACACGTGTTACCCTGCCAGCGCTAACATTGAGATGTGGTGGGGCTGTGTCACAGTGGTGTGTCTTTGTTGCCTTTCCCGTTCAGAAGCAAGAGGTGAGCAAGTTCCTCTTGGGGGCGGTGTACTTTCCACAACCTTCTTTCGTTAGGAATGTACCGTGTTCTCTGTGACAGAGCCACCTCCAGTGCCTATAAAATTTCGGGAGTTAACCGACGGCGGGGAAGGCTCCGCCTCAGGGCTCGGTACCTCTTCTTTGTTGTCTCCCACCACGGACTCCTGCGAGCTGCTCTCCGGGCTGGAAGGCGCCTGGAAGCTGGGCTCAGCCCCGAGGGGCTCATTGATCTGCAGGGGAAGCAGGGCCCGGTGCCGCATCAGGCTGTCGTCACTGTTCTGGGCCTCCAGGGAGTTCCGGCGCTTGGCGTTCCTGTTGGCCATGGCGTTTTTCTGCGGCTCCTCGAAGCTCAGCGACAGGGTCACGGTTCCGCTGCCAAAGCTGACTTTCTGCTTGCACCCGCGCTGCTGCTGGCGCTGCCGCTCGGCGCAGGCTGGCAGAGGAAAAGGGTCCTCGTGGTTGCTCTTGCTGCTGATGGAGGAGGAAGGGGTGGAGCCGGTGGAGCCCCCCAGGCTGTTGGAGCGCTTGCGGGACACGTTGCTCCGTCTCAGCGTGGCCCTGGCAGCCACTTTGAAAGCGTGAGCAGCTGTGCTGCAGCGCACCTCCTCGATTGTGTTGCGGGAGGGCTTGAAGAGGATGATGTAGACTTTGTTGAAGAAGATGCAGGCCAGAAGCCCAAAGCTGGCAGCCAGTATTGCAATCACCTCCACAGCAGACACGAACTTGCCGTACGTGCTGGCATAAGCAGGGATGAAGGAGATCCACACGATGAAGAATATCAGCATGCTGAAGGTGATGAACTTGGCCTCATTAAAATTCTCAGGCAGCTTTCGCGACTTGAAGGCGAAGAAGAAACAGATGGCTGCCAGTAGGCAGGTGTAGCCGATGAGGAAGCCGAGAGCCATCAGGGAGCCTTCATGGCAGGTGATGAAGATGATCTCATCCTCCAGTTCGTGGTTTCGGTAACTGGATGGTGGGGCCGTGTAGAGCCAAATCACACAGATGACAATCTGCACAAATGTGCACAAGAAGACCAGGAGGAACTGAAGGTTAAGGCCCCACCACTTCCGGTGGAGACTGGTGGGGATCTTTGCCTCAAAGACAAGAAGGACACGGTTGGTTTTCACCAGGATGCAGGAGATGCAGAGGACAAAGCTGATGCCAAAAGCTGGCTGCCGCAGACGGCAAGTCCAATTCTGGGGCTCACCAATGAAGAACAGTGAGCTGGAGAAGCAGCATAACAAGGAAAAGAGGAGAAGGTAGGATAGCTCCCGGTTTGTAGCCTTGACAATGGGTGTGTTACGAAATTTGGTGAAGACTCCCAGAACAAAAGAAGTCAGGAAAATTCCAAGCACAGCAAAGAGAGTCAGAGCAATCCCAAAGGGCTCAGTCCAGGCCAGAAACTCTATCTGCTTGGGAATGCAGGATGTGTGGTTCTCATTGGACCAGTAATCCTCAGGGCACTTGTCACAGGCACTTGCATCTGAAAAAGAAGTGATAAGGAGAAGGAAGGTTTGTCAGAATGAGAGGCTGAAGTGTGGGATGACATATATGGCAGCTACACACCGGCCTCGATCTTAAACACAGAGAGTGTTCCACTCCTGTGTGCAGATCTTGAGTCATATATTGATGTCTCGGAGTTTCTTACACTCAAACAACCAACCTCCCGTGGGCTATATAGCAAAACCCAAAGCATGCTTGATTCTGGCTTAAAAGAAGTCCTGCCTCTGCACCCATGTTTTTTTGTAATCCATTTCTTGGCAAAACTTTGCAAACTTTGATTGCCGTCAGCTCTTACACAGGCTCTGTTTTTCCCTCTTCCTTGTTCCTTCACTTTTATCTTCTGCCTCTGTCTGTCTTCATACCTCTCACACTTTTATCATCATTTGAATATCCTGGCTTTTTCTATTACAGAGAAAATTAAAAACGTGCTTGCCTCCTTAAATACTTTGAGACCCTATTTCATATTCCATGGAAGCAAGTCTTAGTGTTTAAATTGCTCTTCCCTGAAGGCAGGCAATGCCCTTGACTCCCAGCACACTCTCATTTAATGTTGTAATGCCAGGGAAAGATGTGTCTTAATGATATTGCTCTCCATACCCCCTGCAAATGTCCCGCTAATACTTGCAAAAGGAAAACTGGTGCCTCCATCTCCTTCATGAAAGTAGTTGTGCCTGCTGTGATGGCCTGGGCATGCCAATGACTTGCATCATCAAAAAGCAAGGACCTGCTGCTTCTGCTCTTCTGCTTTAACTCAGATTGGTCTTGTGCTCTAACAGGGAGGGTCACGACTCTTTGGATGGCAGTAGAAAAGGGCTGAGAGCAGGGGGTTGGAGGTCTCAACTTACCTCTGCTTTTGGGATCCCAGCAGGATAGCAAGGGGCTGCAGTGAGTCCACAAACTCCTTTAACAGCAAGCACCCTCTGAGTTTTGCAGCTGAGCACAGACACAGACTCTGACCACAGCTTCCAGAGCAGAAATTGATGCTAATGACAAAGTCAGGAATGCTGAGCTAACAAGGCCAAAGGTTTTCAAGCTCTCTTGTCCTTGAAGTGTGGTTGGAGAGACCATTCATGACCTGACATAACACTGCTTTCCTAAGGACTTTTTGCCTCACCTCTAAGGTGTTTATTTGAAAATCTGGCACTAGATGTGAAAGCTCAGTCAGAAGCTGTCATCACCAGATCATTTCATTTACATCCATTCAGCCAATAATTATTACTTTTCTTGTGCCTTTTACCTGGAAGCTCATTGCAAACTGCAAGCTGCAGAAAAAGCAAAATTAATTTCGTGTCGTAGGGAATCCAGCAGCCTCTGCCAGAGACAGGGGCAGCTTTTTAGCAGTGCACCCTAAAGACACGCTTTCACTGCTGTCTTCTGGTGGCTTAGAGATTGTGCTGCCACTGAAGAGAGTAAACCAAGTCTCCCTCCTCCTGCAAGGCTGCTCATTCTTCCCCCCTCCTTTGTGTTGTCAGCACTAGAGGGCATGCAGCTTCTCATTCTAGCTGGAAACTCAGCCTCCCAAGAGCTTGTTTTCAGGAAGACCAAAGATCTGATCCAACTCACTCCATAGTCACGGAAGTACCAGCACTGCTCCCAGAGAAAGTGTGGGAGCAAATAGCTAGGAAAAGACAGATTGTTTCCTCTGGTAGCATCACTGTCTCAGCTGGATGAAACTGGTTGTAAAACTGCTCTCTATGCCTATAAAACTGGCAAGCACAGGAAATAAAGACTATTACTGTCAGCTGAAACTGCAGCAGGAAACTGTAGAGTCAGAAAACAGTCACCACCTCAGCTCCGTAAATTTCACCTCCACACCAGAGCTAGCTCCCAAAATTTTGTGAGAAATACCAGAAGATCCCTATTACACATGATCAGAATTGTTTCTTTTCAATCCGGAAATGCTGCTTCCAAGCATCCTGTAGTACTATATGGTCACCCTAAAAAAATATCATTCCTGTCTGATAGAACACAAATTAGATTCTCCCAAAGAACACTTGATCAATTTGGCAAGCAGTTTGCTGAATTGCTCATCTCTGGCAAGGTCTGCAGTGTTTGCTGGGACCAGTGCACTGGAGAGGGTGTGAGGAGGTCCCAAGTGCCTTACAGTGTGGAGAGGACCGATATCCTGAAAGAATTTACTTGTCTTCGTTACCCGGGGATGCCCAACACTGAGGGACCACTAGTGGTGTTGGAAATTCAAAATTTTTCAACCACTTCTAAACCTGAGTTTATCTTTTCCGTCTCCTCCAGAACCCAAGTGGCTTGATCCAAGCTCCCAATGAAACAAACAAACAACATGTCCATGGGTGCTTGGTGGGATCCACAGATTCTGATCTTTTGCAGTGCCAGTGATCAACAGAACCTGTAGCTGCTGAGTCCATAAAGGGAAATATTCCTCTCTGCTTGTGAAATCTGAATGGAATGGATTTTATTCTTTTGCAAAGCATGAAATAAAACCTTGCCAGTTTGAGGAAAAGATGGAGGCAGATAACTACAGAATTTAGGACAGGGAATCTTTCCCTCCTCCAGGTTTTTGGAGGAAGAAAAGCTACTGTTACAGTGCAATGGAGTTGCTTGTGGCTGCCTGAGAGGCTTTCTACACACAAGTTGTTTTTCAAGTTCTCTGCCTTAATTTTCCTAATGCAGAGCAGAAGGGACAAGCAGGCTTGGCAGCAGTCAGGACCTGAGGACAACAGGACTCAGCTCCTGTAAGCTTTTCAGAAGTCCCTCAGGCTTTGTGTGAAGCCTCCGGGCAAGGCAGGCACCAGCCCAGCACCGCAAGGAACCGATTTCAGCACAACTGCGGGCGATGCCCGGGAGGGCACCGCCCCCGACACGGCCCGGGGCAGCTCTGTGGGCGTCACCTGTCTCGTCGCTGTACTCCCCGTCGGGGCAGTCCACGCACTCGAAGCAGCAGGTGGGTTCCCCCTCGATGATTCCCTTCCTCGTGCCCGGCAGGCAGTCTCTGCTGCAGTTGGAGAAAGGCACCTGCAAGAAAAGAGCCCCAAGCAGGTTTATGGTGCCAGTGCCGTACCATGGCAAGACCTTGGCTTCCTCCAAGGGCATTATTGCTTGATTGGCATGCTGGATGAAGAGCCTCAAATGCTGACCTCTTCCTCCCACAGAACAGACACATTTTGCACAATAGTCCTTCCCCAACCCAGTGCAGTGAGAGTTCTTTGAAGGAACACATCAAGGGATAGTAAGGAAGATCAGCAGGTCTTTGTAATCTCTACTGTGTTGTGGGCATTGCAAACTGGAATGTGACCATGATATACACACCCCAAAGCAGTCATTAAATGGTTAGAATCAATCTCGGCTGGCACGAATTTGAGTCAGCCTTGGAGATGATGTGCCCTGACAATTGTTCCCCAATCCGATATATTGCATATTGTCTGCTAATTTATGGGAATCAAAATGATTCTCTGAGACTCACTTCTTCTTTAAGAACACTGAACATCTAAAGATGCAAATCAGTAGCGCTTTACAGATCCAAAGGTTTCCAGACCTCTGCTGCTGTAAGTGATGTCACCTGCTGGCTGTGCATTTCTGCTGTGCTTGAACCCACCTGAGCTTTTGTGTCCTGACAGCAAGTGGTTGTATGGGCACGCTCACTGCATACCTGAAGTACAGTGACACAGAGACTTCAGCAGGATAAATGGAAGTCTGAGCCTTTGTCACACAGAGTCATGACCCGAGGCTGAGCTCACCTTTTCCCAACTAAATTAAGGAAAGAGGGTTGACACAGAGCATGGCTTTCTCATCTCATGAGAGTTAAACCTACAATTTCCACTGCTAGCAAAGCACCATGATCCATACACAGTTAATGGCTGTTCTGTTTGGAAGCCTCCATTCACCTTTTTTGGAAGTTTGGTGCTAGCTTACCCTAGTGCTGCCAGCCTGCACTGTGTTGATGCACTTACGCCATGAGTCCTACCTGCGGTTTGGAAGTTGCCTATGTGCAGGCATCAACCTTAGCCATGGGGAAAGCCAAGCCCTCACTAATGACATCTGCTATGCAGACATGACCATTCTGTGGCTCAGGTGAGGGCAGCTCTGTTGCCTATCACTCTGAAGTGCAGCTGCAGGACAGGTTGGGAATGCTGTTCCTAAGCTGTTCATCAGGATTACATCATTGATGGGGCAGACATACTCAGGGCAAATTCCTGCAGCTCCCAGCTTGAAGCTCTCTTTGCTGTTAGTGCCTGTTGCCATAACCACAGTGCTCCTATTCCTTGGGACAGTCTTTGAGCAGGCAGTGCATCCATCAAGAGGACTTCATCAGTCCTGTCTTTCCCCAGGCTGCCACCAGTGATTTTGAACAGAGCTGGATCAAAGGCCTGGCTGAAGTCACACACTGCTTCCCCATTATCTACTAAGTTGGTTGAGCTTCCAAGGAGGAAAATTAAATTGGTTTGGCATGATTTTATCTTGACAAATACATGTTGGCTTGTTCTTATCGGTTTGTTATCGTCTAAGTGTTTATAAACAGTTTAATTTTATTTTATCAAGTCTTTTAGGTTACTGAAGCTCAACTCAATTGTGTGTAATTCCCTTGGTTCTCCTGTAACTGCTTTAAAACCAGGCATTACAATTGCTCTCTGATCCTTTGAGACATCATGCATCCTCCACATTTCTCAAAGATGAATTGCTGGTACTTTTGTGATTGCTTTGGCTGAATTCTTAAGTATTCTGTGGGGAATTTCATCAAGTTCTGCCAAAATGAATCTATCTTACGTACTCTTTAACTCATTCTTTTGCAAGTCTGCCCAATGCTGAAGTTCCTGAATGTTAAAATTACCTACATTTAAACTTTTGTTGGGGATGAAAAGAGGCACAGTGAGTGAAGCACTGGCTACTCTTTTTCAACAGAGCCTTTTATCTGAAAGAAATTAGGAGTCTATAAACTGAAAAAAAAAAGGCTGCAGCAGACACAGAGATTGCAAACCCCTCCACTGCTCAAAATTTACATACCCTGGTATTACACTCAGCAACATCCTGTCACATTTTTAACAGTTTAGGACAGAGAATGAAGTTAAATATTGCACTGCTGGAGAAATTTAGACCAAGAGAACACAATTATTCAGTTTAAGTAAAAAGCAATAAATCCTAACTGTTGGGGGAAGTGCAAGATACATTTGCAACAATCAGAAGGAGGGATTATAATATCAGGGTTTTTTAAGTTCCACTTGTAGTTTGTGCTCAGAGACTCCAGCTGGGTTTAGAAAAGCTCTGAGCTCAGTATTTCTGTGGTAGTATGCTCTGCTCAATTCATGCCTCCTTCAGAGTGCTCTGGACTTGAACCAGAAGTGAAGTTGGAGTAAAGGAAAGGCTGAACTCATGCTGTAACTGTTTTGGGCAAGTAGCTAAGGCAGAAGCCTTACCTGATCTGCCAGCCAATGTGAATAACCAGCTGGAAGTGAATTGCCTTGTTCATTAATCAGGTACTGGTTTAACACATTGAAACATCACAGCAGGGCCTGGCAGTGATATTTCTGAGCTAATACTCTATTCCCTGTGTCAATCCCCAGACCACAAACCATATGCCCGCTCAGTATTCCCTCTGAGAGTCAGAGTTTCTGCCTAGCTGGCTGCTGCCAGCTATGACAGCAGTTCATCTGGCTCTGGTCTGGACATGTCTGCACTATGTTTCCATCATGTGAGTCAGACACAGCCTGGCTGCTAGTGACAATAATTATGCTGAAAAGATTTAACATACACAAGACAGTGGAGAAGGACTTAGGCCTGACTGAATTAAATTGATACATCTTGAGATCACTACTTCTGAGGCTGCAGAAGCATCCTCAAGGAGAACACAAAAAAAGGTAGCAGGTGCTGGCATCTTCCACTACTTGAGCACCATGTTCAAGTTAACCCAAGCAGATTGACAGGCTGGTTTGCAAGGCGCGGGTGTGAGGAAGGCTCTGGGACTTACTTGGTGGGTAAAGCCAGCAGAAAGAGTTGTAAATATAACTAAGAGCAAGAAGAGACACTTCTTGATGCAGAGATAATGGGAGTGAAAGAGATGGCTCTTTTCAGCAGTGAAATTACTGAGCTAAGGAAAAATTGATATGGTCAACAACCAGATTTGGGTAATGAACTTCTCATCCCTTTTGAAACACTGCTATAAAATTCTACTCTACCTGCTTGGGCCAGGGAAAAAAGACATCATTTAAAATATTACTACCTAGGGTCAACAAATGTACAGAAGGGGAGGAGACATTTTCTTTTATTTCAGTGTATAAGAAGGGTATGAAAGACTGTGGTGGAGACTGTGTATAGAGTAAGGTGAATGGATCCATTAATGAGATGTGGAGCCATAAACATGAGGAGTGTGCAGGGCTAGTTCAGATTTCAGCTTGTGGTTCTGGAAAACACTGCTGTGAGGATTTAAACACTTACCTCCTTAGAGAATCCACCCCATAGGATCTTGTTTTCATTGATAAAAAGCCTCTCCCCTTTCTTGGCATAAACGTTGTAGTGCCCAACCTCTTCAAAGACAACTGAGCCATCCTCCGGAGACAGATGCCAATTGATTATTGAGTAATTTCCTACCAGGTCCCCAAACTCATCAAAATCCACTTGCTCCCCCATGTTGTTGGTGAAATTTAGGTGTCGCAGGTGCTTGAGAACCTAGAGAGAGAAAGAGAGGCACCATGAATGCCTGTGTGTTACAACCCTGCCACAGCACACATCTGCTACGGGGATGGAAGAATCACTTTACTACAAACCTTATCTCTTCAAATCTTTAATTGCAGCAGTAGGAGGTTTTCTATCACATGGGCACACAGAGCCTGTACAAACCTTGTAGACAACACCCTCTGGATGGCTGGCAACCCATCTGTAACACTTACTGATGCCACCCCATCATCCATTTAGCATTCCTGTTTGGTCCTCTGAGTCACCTCTGCAAGCCCAGAGCTCTTTGTTAGGGCAAGGGAAGTGGCAGCAGCTTCTCATGTGTTTCAGTCACCCATGCATCACTCTCACCTTGCTCTTGCAACCACTGCATGATCACACAGAAACAGGAGTGCTTGAGAAACAGCTCAGACTTTATTCTGGATTGAAAAAACCCAAGCCCAATGCACTTCAGTCAGAAAACCCCAGCAAATCAAGCTCATTTGCCATATGGCAGACCTCGAGAATTCTTACCACTTTTTTGGCTTCTGTCTCATGGTTGCATAGTTGAAAGTAATCACATTCTGCCTGTTCCCAGGAGTTCTTCCCTGTAATTTTCACCTCATGCCTTAAAGTGTCATATAGCATCACAAAATCATTAAAGCTGAAAAATACCTCTAAGATCATCAAGTCCAACCATTAACCTACCACTGCTCTATTCACCATCAAACCGTGTCCCAGGTGTCATCTCCACACGTTTTTTTGAGCACTTCCAGGAATGGTGATTTCACAACTTTCCTTGACAGCCTATTCCAATGCTTGGCCACTCTTTCAGTGAACAAATTTTTTCCTTTTATTTAATCTAAGCCTTCCCTGGCACAACCTAAGGCCATTTCCTCTCATTATGTCACTTGTTACTTGTGAGAAAAGACCAACCTCACCCTTGCCACAACCTCCTTTTAGGGGAGGTATAGCAAGTGATAAGGTCCCCCATAGCCTCCTTTTCTCCAGCTAAGCAAGCCCCTCCTTCCCTCAGCTGCTTGTCATCAGACTTGTTTTCCAGACCCTTCAGCTGCTCTATTGCCCTTATCTGGATGTGCTCCAGCACCTCAATGTCCTTTTTGTAGTGAAGGGCCCAGAACTGGATGCAGCACTCGAGGTGTGGCCTCAGCAGTGCCCAGCACAGGGGGGACAATCACTGCCCTGGTCCTGCTGGCCACACCATTGCTGATCCAGGCCAGGTGCCATTGGCCTTCTTGGCCACCTGGGCACAGCTGGCGCATGGTCAGCTGGCTCTCACCCAGTATGCTGCATGTCCCTAATCCCAGGGACAACTGTAGTTGTAAAGTTCATGATTTAGATAGCCTGACAAGTAGACCTAAGAAACTGAAGCATGAAAGAAAGCCTATACTGGCAACTGTGATACAATTCATCCACATTGTATTTCTGTTCAAAAAGCAATTGCTGGCTTATGCACTTATCAGATTTCTCCCCAAGCTCATCTATGGAAAGATGAGGTGACTCTGAGGGCACCTGGCAGTCAGCTGCCCCTAGACCCCAGCAGCATAGTTGTTGCTGTGGTTCTACTGCCTGTGACAGCTTGTGAGCCCAGTCTCTCACCTGTGAGTGCCCAACATACAACTCTGGATGGCAAAATGTAAGAGAAACCCCAGCTAAATCAATTTGTCTGGGCAGACAGAGCCCTCTTCACCCCACAGACAGAACAGACAATATTGTTTTGATGAATCCTTTTCACCTGGAAACACAGGGACAGGGGAACAGAATCACTTCATTAATTCCTGTCACTTTTGCTAAATTGTCTCATTTTTTGCTGTTCCCTTTTGGGATCCTCCTATCTCAAGCTAAAATCCTCAGAGCCACAGATACCCTCCTCCCACTGCCTGTTTCAGTGCCAGCCTGAGAGAGTCTGGAAAAGTCATTGTAGTACTACAAAGGATGTGGCCAACAATATCTTTTCAGCTTGTATGATGTTGATGGAAGGCTATCAAAACATTGCCACAGCATTCCGTCTTTGAATAACGGGTAAGACAGAGAAGGCAGGATTTTTTCTGTCTTTCTCATCCCTGTTGCCCCTCCTCTAGAGACCAGCTCAGCCATAAGATGTGCAGCTGGAATGATCTCACCAAAGAACCAGGACCTGTCCCTGGAAGATCCCACCCTCTGATGGACACAGCAAAAGGAAGGTTCTCTGTGCTGGCACTTTGCTGTGTAGACCTGGGGCATTGCCTGCTGTGGGTAAGGAAATAGGAGACTGCTCCCCTCTCATTCCTGAGGGGTACCCGGGAATGTGCTACCTGCTCCATCAGGGGACAGTGAGAACAGAGCAGAAGCAGCTCTGAGGTCAGAACAGGTGACAGGGCCTGCAGATCCACAGTGATGTGTTGTACTGCCTCACCTCACTTTGGCCTCATCTGCACAGGGGCTTCAGTCTTGGTCTGACTGTTACCAGAAACTTTGCCAGCAGTGCAGGTGCTCAGCAGGGCAGCTCACCATCCTGCAGACAGACCACACCTACCACACCTACCACAGGGTGACAGCTGCAGCTTTGATGTCCAGATCAGGTTTGTCCTTGTGCTGAGCCTGATGCCATGCTTCTCACTCCAACTCAGTATGATACCCTTAGCAGCACTGCTGCATCCTTCTGAACAACACCAGGATATCCTGACTGTCACTGCTGGGTTGACTGTTACCTCTATAGACAGGAGACCTGGCCCTTGTTTTGACTGCAGTTGCTACACACACTTGGAGACAATCTTGCAAGACCCATATTGAAGATTCTTAAGTTCAAGTCCTGCCTCTCCTGGTCAGCTGCAGCAGCGGAAGACTCACTGGTCTTAGGGTCAGCAAGATGAATAGTGGAGAAACTTCAGGGTTCTCTGAATGCAATTTTTATTTGTTTAATTGCATAACATTCATATCAATTAGTCTGTTCCTTTGCTTTCCCTCCTGTCATTAGGTTTCTTAAAAAGTAATACATAGCCCTGGCTTTTAGTGGAGTTTTGTAGGATTAGTTTGACAGGATCTTTCCCTTGGTCACACACACACTACACCTGAGGATTCAGGTTATAAATGATTTTATGTATGACCTGATATGTCTGTCTGACTGTTAATTCATATAAAAGTGTTGATCTGCAATTAATGTTGTCTTTCCCCAGGCAGAGTATAACAGCTTCAGCTCTGCAGCTAGTGGATACAAAATGTGTATCAGTTCATGCACAGAAAGCACATGACCTGATTAAAATTCCAAATGGAGAGGCAACAGGAACAACAGAAATAAGAAAGCCTGGGTTTTTTTTTCTTTCCAGAAAAAACCCACAAGTTTTTCTTCAAATCTAAATTTCTGAGGGGCAGCTTGTAAAATGAACTACCAGAACATGTTCCTTTTTTAGAGAGCAAGAAAGTCCCAGGATCATATATCTGTATCTCACAAGTTCTGCTCTTCACAGGGTGAAAGTACAGTTTAAACAGACAAGGAAGATATAAGCACTAAACTTTGAAAGAAGAAGTTGTAGACTCTGAATGACCACAGCACTATTTTATTTTATTTTTTTTTTAGTCACCAGTCTATCAATGATTAGCTAAAGGCTTTACAGTTAAAAATGTGTCACTGTATTTTGTAACTGAAGACAGAAACGTACATAACCAGGACTCAATCCATAAAGACCTAAAAGACCCTGCTTCAGCCAGGCCAACAGCATGGTCAGGGGTAGGAATATCATATCCTGGAACCAAGAGTTTATGAAAGAAGTGCTGACCTTGTGGCTTGGAAACACTGTCAGCAGCTGGTGGAAGTCTGTGGAGAGAGCATTGTGCAAGCTGCTGTCTTCAGATATTTCTTTCTGTAATTTTTTCCTTCTTTTCTCTCTGTCACAGACTTCATGTTGAATTGCAAAGTCTTTTAATTAAAACACCTATTATCAGAATGGACTTGCAAGCTGCCCTCTAGTTCACCCTCCCATTATTCCTGGTAAGGCCATTCCCAGCCATGCAGCATCCCATACTTTATCCAGGCTAGATTGTCTGAGTCATGTGGTTTCCACTTTTATGGGAGGATCATAAAGCTGTAACATAAATACAGTTGTATTAGACCAGGCTGGCAGCTCAGCTGCCCAGGACGTGTTTCTGACTGTGGCCAATAGCAAATACCTACAACAGGAGCACAGGGGCTCTGATACTTCCCCCGAAAACTCTCACCCATCTTGCAGCTCAGTGACTTCCTGGGCCAGAGGTTTTGTACCCAATAACTTTTGGGTGGATTTTTCTTCCATGACATTGCACATTTGTGTTCTGCACCTGTGCAAACTTTTCACATCCACAACCTCCTACAGCACAGAGACCTACATTTTATGGGACAAGCACTTCTTCATCCCTTTTGGAACAGAGCAGCTATGGATCTCTTTTGATAACCTTCATGCTTATATTGGCAAAGATCTGTCATTTGGTAGTTATCTTTTCCATGCCTCTCAGGACTTTACAATCACCTCTCTTCAGACACCTCTTTCTCAGGCTGCTGAGCCCTATCTGATGTTGCTACATCTTGTACAGAAGCTGCTTCACAGACCCTTCTCCAAATATTCCCATTTTTTTTCATCAGTTCTGAGTCTGGCACATGATACTGAAGTGAGATGCACCAAAGGGCTGAGAAAGTGGCCCCAGGACACTCTGTTTACCTCCCTGTCTCTTTTCCAGTGTGCTATTCTTAAAATTGCATTTGCTGTTTTTGACTATTGGTCAGACAGACCTGAGGAGTCCACCCATACACTTGATCAACTTCATTTGTGGTAAGCCAGGTCTAATAATTTCTTTTTATCCTCTGCTGACTATCTTTCAACCAACACACACATAAGTTCTGAATTTGCTGACAGACTACCAGAAGATGCCTTCAAGAAGCCTGAGCATACTCTATGAATAGAAGTTCCCTTATCCATTCACATCCCAAAGTCTTCAAAGCACTTCAGGAGGTGTGCGAGGTAGCGCCTCTCTTTAGAGAAATCACGGTCACTCTTCCTCAGTATATTCTATTTTTTCCTTCCTAATTTTTTTAAAACTCCTATTTCTAATAATGGGCTCAACCATGCTCTGCTAGTTCCTTGGATCTCCCTAAGAACCCTTTCAGAAAATTGATGGCTCATTTGTCAGCTTTCTAGGCCTTAGGGCCTAAGCTTTTTCAAGTGAGGAGGTGGACACCACAGCCAGCTCTCCAGCTATTTCATCTGTGAGCTCTGGCAGATCCCTTGGGTGAATATTGTTCACTTGCCCTGAAGTATCAAGGTTCACTTTGCTTTTGTGTTCCATCTTTTCTTCTATAGTCAGATGAATTAGACAGATCCTCTAAAAGACCCCTATAAATAACTAAACCTTCTCAAGTTTGTCCATGAGGAGCACACTTCTCTTCTGTCATGGCCTTACCTTGTCTTTTGCAGTAATAATCTATGGCTCAACAGATAATCCAACTCCTGAAATGTTCAAAATAGGATTTATGAGCTTCTACCCCATTTCAGGATGTTGCTTATTCATTTTTCTGGCCTGCCTTATTTTATTTTTACATTTAATCTGCTGCAGTTTATGAATCTTCCAATTTTACTCCCTGGACATAACTCAGTTATTTGAAGGATGCTGTCTCACTTTTAACAAACACCACCTAATACCTTTGTTTTGCCTTGCCAGCTTTTTTTCTGCCCCTTTTCTTGATCTGCAGTATACACTCACGTTCTGTCACTAGTATTGAGGCTGGTGGCAGGCAAAAACATCCATTTAAAATTTTCGATGCTGTCAGATAGCAGAGAATTTTGTGTGTGCATGCATGTATGCCCAAAGCTGAGCTTTGAGCTGTCCTCTGAAGCACAGGCCACAGACTAGTTGTACTTTTTTATAGCAGCTGGACTAAACACCAGTGGGATGTCCTAAATACTCCAATTAGTAACAAGATAGGAGACCATTTAGATCCACCATTTAGGAGGCTGATTGCATCCAAAACCTAGGGCTCAGGGCTAGAAACAAGAAAGTGAAGATCATGTTTGGATGAAAAACACTGGAAGTAGGGCAAGATCCTGGAGATGAAGGAGATGTGTGGAGAAAAATGTTGGGGGATGCCCAGTAATCTTGGCCATTAATGCTTGAGAAAGGCTACTGAGAGGAGCTGCACAGCATAAACTGAGAACTTCCACCGTGACAGACCTCCACCATGTCCCTACCAGGAAGGGAAGATGAGACCTGATGATGTAACACTGTGGGGAAGGCAAGAGTGTGTGAGATACCAAGCAGTTAAAAGTTGTAGTCTTGTTAATTCTTAAATAAATGTTAGTTCTTAAATAAATTTAAATAAACGTCAGTATCCGGGTGTGCTGTGGGCTCTCCTTTACTCTCTCTCAACTGTGACAGGTCCTTAACTAGTCTCCATATACAAAGGTTTAATATCCTTGGCTTCTTTCTGTAGTTTCTTTCAGATGTGTTTCCTCCCTAGGTCAAGTGGTCCTGCAGTGGAAGAGAACCCGGGCACGTTATAGGTGTCTGTCACCATAAAAGACAAACAATTACCCCTCCTAAAACACAGTTGCAAGTAATCCTGTCTTGACAATTAACGTACGTTTTCCCATGCTTACGTTTTAATTTCTGTCTACCTATCTCTCTTCAGGTCTGTAAAACAGCTCTGGACTGATAGGTACCAAATGTTTTTCTCTTTGGTTTGGTGGAGTGCCCATGCTGAGAGCAGCCAACAATACCACATCATGGCTCAGTGTGAATGAAGATGAAGATCTGGCAACTGTCCTCAAGATGGCAAGTCCTGACTTCCACTTTTAATTGCAGAGGGCCCAGTCTCCTCTCTTGTTTTGATCTGTCATCAAGCACATGGAGAAGATGTCTTCATAATGTTGTGACAGGTGTAAGGAGTTGAGAGAGAGGAGTTGAGATTGCATTAGGCCAGGGGTCATGCTGCACAGGACCTGGGTTTTGCCAGTGGTCAAGTATCACAAGGAAACATGCCCACGCCAGTTCTGAAAGAGCCACTCATAAAATACTTTAAGAGAAATATTGTCTGAAGCAGTAGTTTTTTCTTTCTTCCTTTCACTTTCAAATACCTATGTGTCAATATTTGTTTACAGTCTGGAAAACTAGTTTTTACTTTCTGTATCAAACCCCCAATTCCTGCTGCATTCTCTAATTTGCAATATCTTGCTCTGCCTATTTTTTATGTAGGGCCAACTCCTTAAAGACAGTGCTGTTATCACAGCATCAACCAGTTCTGACACACAGGAGCCAAGCAGGCAGGAAGCTGCTGGCCCTGGCCCCTTGTGTCAGTAATACCTGTTTCCAGAAGCCTGAAGCAGGACAAGATGAATTTCACCCTTCTGCCCAAAGCATCCTTCTTGCCAGCAGGAGCTGAACGTTCCTTCCCCTCTATAACCTCTCCTCCTTCCCTGCTGCCCTTTGTACACCAAGAGGGACAGCCTGTAATGCTGATGTTGTTTTTAAAACCAAGATGCCAGAATATGCCAACACCATTAATCTCACCTTTTTCCAATGGCCATCCAGAAGGTAATGGAATTCTTCAGCCACTGAAGGATGTGATTCATTGCCTCCCACCACTTGCTACATTCACAGAATATAGAATATTCTGAGTTGGAAGGGACCTGCAAGGATCATCAAGTTCAACTCCTGGCCCTGCACAGGACACCCCAAGAATCACACCATGAGCTGAGAGCTTTGTTCAAATGGTTCTCGAACTCTGTCAGGCTTGGTGCTGTGACCATTGCCCTGTGGAGCCTGTTCCAGTGTCCAGCCACCCTGTGGGTGAAGAACCTTTTCTTAATATCTAATCTAAACCTCCCGTGACACAGCTTCAGGCCATTCCCTTAGATCCTATCTCTGGTGACCAGATTCCACATAAGCTGCCTGGTTTCTATTGGTTTACTGCTCTGAAGAAATGACTGTTAATACTTTTTATCACTATAAGGGTAACTAAGGTGGAGAAGCTGGAAGATACCCAGGAACAGAGCTGTGATTCTCACTGTAAATACCTCACAAAAATTTTGGATGTCTCCCTGTTACGCACATCCAGCTTCATGCACAAGGAGTGCCTGGTGTGTAGGTGGGATACTGAGCACTTCATGCCAAAATAATGAAAACCAGTCTGCACCAACTGTGCAAGGCCTGGGCTGTACTCCAGGACTGAACTGTCAGGTTGGTTGCAGGGCAGGTGAACAAAAGGAGATAGACTCTGGAAGAAGGGCTGGTGTCAAAGAGAGAGGAATTGATGGTCAGCCAGAGATACACAGATAATATCCCAAGAGAAATCTGGCAAGATGGGATGGACATCCCAGCTCTGGTGAAATGCTAGATCTGCACTGAATTGAAAAACAGAGTGAAAGCAAGAGTTCATTCAATACTTGAGAAGAGCTGTGTGAAGCCTGAGAATAACTCAAGAACATTCAATGTTGTTATGCTTTGATAAGAACCGAATGATTTCCTTGTAAAGCTCAGAAGGTCAGTGGATAGCACAATTAAATGTGTATGACAAAACCAATGTGCCATATGTTAGAAGTAATAATTTAAGCTATTCATAACCTTTATGGAAGAAAATTAACTAACCACTCAAGACAAAGACCTGTTCATTATTGTAGGCAGCTCAGTAAAAACACTCTGTGCCTTATGCAGTGGGAAGAGCAAACAAAATATTAGGATATGAAAGTAAGAAAAAATGATACTGAAAATAAAGCACCAGTAGTACAAGTCTCCTCTGGAAAAAGCTGTTAGTTCTAGTCATTGGATCAGAAAAGAAGAATTAAATTAAATTAAGATAAGAGAGGTGCATAGATGATGATGATAGCTTTTGGACAGTCAGTCTTCCATTTCAAGAGAAATGCAAGCGTGGAATTTTTTATTGTTTATGACACACATAGTGATTTGTGGGAAAGAGGTGATGTATTCTCACAGAAGCAGAGGCCCCTGTCCCTGCAAAGGCAACTGACCTTATTCAGGTCTCCAGAGAAATCCAGGACATCCAGCTGACATGACGGGATGTGCTGATTGTCATACTGTAACTGATAATTGGTTCTGTTCTGCTTCTGTCAAGGATATGATCCCTAGGCAGATGAGGGCTGGATCTCTCTCTGCCTCTTCCATTGACCACTGCCCTGTCCTTGAGGAAGGGCAGCACTGGTGCTGACATGGGGACCCATGCATACATTATGTCCTTCTTTTGTGAGAGAGAAGCAGGATCTTTAATAGAAACTTGAAGAAACTGGGAGAGGAAGGAACTCCTGTGGACTGTGTTGGAAATACCCTGCTTGCTGCTCAGAGGAGGGTGCTTAGTGCTTCCCTTGTCTCATTCTTTGCCGTTAGTGCTTAGTCTGCTTGGAAGCTGGGGAAGCCGACAGTTTCCTAAGACAAGGACCAGTTTTACTGCCTGTAACTGGGCTTGATGAATCAGCTTATGTGGTTCTCACCAGCAACCAAGTGACCCTGCTTTGCTGCTTAAAAACTGCACCAGCTTTGATGCTTTCTTGCCAATGAAAGGTGACAAAACGAACAAATTAATAACTACTACTACAGCAGCAGAAGCAAGTAACTTAAACCAAAAATGTCAAAGGCAAGCATTTCTAAATGGGACTTGATATAAAATGGGACTAATCTGATTTAGGATCAGATTTACTACAGTACCATATTTACAAGGATGTCCAGAGAGAAATCAAAAGCCCAAGCCAAGTGGATTTCACAACAGAGGCTGCACAAGTCAGGTCCAACTGTGATACTTCAGAAAAACCCATCTGGTATTTACTGGTGGTTTCAGATGCTTCAATTCCATTGCAAACCTGAGTCTGAAATCCTTCTGAAAGACCTGTCTGATGAGTCACAGAGGTTCCCAAAGGAATCAAGGAATGGTCTTGCAACATTTTGGCATTGCATGGCTGCTTTTCCAGACTGACTTGAGCATCAGTTAGGAGGTTGTAGGACACAGCAAGGCTGCAACCAGGACATTTTGTTTCCCCAAGGTCCTCCACAACTCCTGCTGGCCCTGTGCACACCTACAGTTTTAAATGCAGCTGTCCATAGAACACCAGTCCCGAGCCTGTACTGAGTAATGTTTAGCTGGTAGGAAACAGCTCCTCACAAAGGTGTGCTATGATAAAGAATAATGATTTCTCCCAGTGTGACCAAAGATTTATATAGAGAAACATGTGAAATCCTGTCAAATGAAATTCAGTACAAATGTATTTTTTAAAGTCAAACTCAAAAGTGTGACCTTCAAGTGACTGTTCTTTTCTTAACTGTAATTATTTTTTGTAGTGGGAAAAAGCAGAAACAATTCATTTTGGGTCTGTCAAAATGCTGGTTTGGACAGTGAATTTCCATTAACTGCAATTAGTGAATTTGACTAGCTCTAGAGTAGAAAAGAGATGACAAAATATTCTTTTACCTCTAACATTTTCCCTTTTTCTGTCTTAAATTAAGATCCAGCTGTATATGATGGTCCCCCAACATATTCGTATGGTCCAAAGCATGATAGTGTAGTATGAGTTTCGTAGAGTCCAAAAAAATGCTTCCTACAAGCAACTTCAGGAGTTAGGGCATCTGGAGTAGCCCCAGTCCCAGTTCAGTGCCATACCAAACAGATTTAATCTGCTCTGTGACTGCAGCAGGTTCCTTCTGGGGAGAAATGGCTGAAGTGAGAGCACCTCTCCCCTCCTTAAATTCTGTGAGCATTAATTCAGTTGCTAGGATTCAGGACAAAAATTATGGTAGCAAAATGAAAAATAATGTCTGTGGAAAATGCCTAGATGCAGGATATAATGCTATATAAAATCAAGGAGGCTTCTGACTAATCTCTGCTCCAGTGATGTACAAGCACAGGACAGTGATGATGGATGCCTCTGAGCTCCACAGAATGGAAAATATCCATGGACAAGCTAGAGGAAAGGATTGACAGACTGTACCGTATGCATGATAAACTCATTCTCAATTGAGAATTTTGTCTGTGCTCATTAAAATAAAAGCTCATTAATTAGAGAGTAATGATATGTTGCCATCCTCATCATACAAATGGAGCTCAAATAGTAGTATTTATTATGGTGGGCCCTAAAAGCACTAATCCAACACAGAACATCCAAGTAAGACTGAAAAACACAGGTGTTGTATTGACAGAAAGCAGAACATAAAAAATCCTGGAAAATGAAGAAGAAAAAAAATCACCAGGCAATGTATAAGAAGTTCCCTGAGCATATTAAAATTGGAAGGTGTCATGTACAGCAGATCCTCATGACATTAAGGCTGTAAGAGACAGCTAAAGAGGATGGAATGCTAAGGAGAGAGCTGAGGAGGACTAGGAAAGCTAAATGAATGATGTGTTAGTACCCTTGCTATTAGAAAAAAATCACAGACATTCTTATCTCAAGGGCACTTGTTTTGGAGCCATAATGTGACATTAACTGAGGTTGAAAGTCCTTAAAGAGAGATTAGAGGGCAGCCTGAGCAATTTAAATTGGATCTAAAAGGCTGACAGAACCAGACAGTTTATCATAGCAGTCCATGAGCAATAAAGAGAGCACTAATACAGTAGGTTTATGATATACACATAAAAATGCCACTGGCTTTGAATGACAAAGTCAATATGCTATCTAATCTTATTCCACAGCAACCCTAATCCACCTTTCTGCTACACCTGCAAGTGTAATGCATTCCCAACACTGTGTCCAAAGTTCTGCTCAGTGTCAGCCTCTGGTGGGCTGCAGCAGCTGCCAAGAAAAGGCAATACTGTAAAAGGCAGAGGGAGGTTCTCTGAAGCCAAAGGCTGGTTAGACTGACATGAATCACAGGAAAAACAATGGAAAACAAGAGTTTAGGGTTGAGGAGCAATTAATACACACCTATAGGACTAAAACGTAATTGCTGCCACCTAGAAACATTTGAGGAAGACAGATCTTCTTAAATTCAAGTTGGGTTGACAGACATGTCCCTTCAGAAGTGAAATAACTGAGCTTTATACTTCATGTAACGTGGATCAAGAATTGCCCAACAGAGGCAGATCATCAGTTCATGGGGAATTCCTCCAGCCTCAGCAAACAACTCACTGTTTCCCAATACATCCATCAGTACCCTGGCAGCAGCTACAAAAGCACTGCTGGGAAAATTGACAGAAAATTCATGGATTAAGGTAATAGTAAATAATATTCAAGAAAAAGCATTTCCCCTCACACTGCTTTCAAACATCTGCGTTTAATACAGTGAAATTCAGGCTTGTGCATCAAGGCATAAGGAATTCTCACCAGGCACAGGAAGGGTACCACCTGCTGCAAAGTATTACTGGCAACTAAATGTGACCTTTCCATTGCACATGGTGGCATGGAAGGCTCAGTGCTCCTACAAATGAGGAAATAGTAGGAGTATGCAAATGTGGGATTTTTTTCATTGGCTGGCTGTGCTGAGTCTGTTGAAGGAATACTGAATACATGCCAAAAAGAGGGATGAGTGAATGGACAAGGTACAGAACTAAAGCAGAAAACATACCTTATGAGTAAAAGTCCACTCTGTTTAAATTATCAAGGTAAGACCGAGGAATAATTTGATCAATGTGCATAAATATTATATGGAGAAAAATGATGCATACCTCATCTTGACTTTTAAATCTAATAGAGCAAGCCCAAGTAAGGACCAATGAAACTAAAGGTCAGTAAATCCCAACTGGAAATCAGACATGATCTGTGACAAGAGACGTGGCCTGCCATGGATCATATTAATTAAAAAAAAGGTCTACTAGTCAGCATGTCTTTGGGGAAAATAAATCTTGCTAAACACAAGTTTGGCTGTCAAACACAGCCCTTCAGAAGTGAAATACCTAGGTTTTATATCCGACGTGGGGCAGCCTTTAGCTGGATCAAGATTACTTACTTTCCTGAATGTGGCATAAATTTACATAATTAATTATGGATTAAAGGATTTCAAGCTGCATGATCATTTGGAAAGTGACTCCATTTGAACATGTTTTAGGTTTCTGCTGAGGTTTTGTGGAGAGAGATGGTTTCTGGACAGAAAAGGGCAATTGTACAGATACAATGAAACCTAAACTGTCAGTGCTGCTGGATGGTATTTTGTGCTGTGTGCTCCTGTTTTTACCTACAGCCATGACATGAAAAAAAATCAGAGCCACTTAGTCTAGACTTAAAGCCATAATTGCTTTGGTTTTCACTTGCAACAAATACAATACAGAGAAATTCATTGGGTACAAGAGCCCAGGTTGCTGTGTACCAAGGGTGAAGTATCTACTGGCAGGAGTCCTAACTGAGTAAATGATGCTTTAATGCTCTTGGGACATCACCATACTGCACAATAACTGTTATGGTGAACCATCTAACAGTTTAAGACAGGGCTCTTTTTATTACTTTAATATTAAATAATACATTAAAATTGTCCTATTATTAAGGCTACTAGAGGATCCAAAGGTTCAAGTGCTCATTGTTTTCAAGTAGTATAATTCACATACGTTATCTTGTGCAAAAAAAGTCTGATTGAAATGTTTTTTTCTGGAAGGTGTTTAATGCCATCCCTAACCAGCTGTGCAGAGAACAATTGTGTAGATGTGTCCCTTTACAGCCTTTTGCTGTCTCTTTCTTCAAACAGCCCTTTATGGAGCAGTCTCTTCAAAGCCCCAGCGAGGTCTGAAAATGCATCCTGCACAGAGCACTGCTGATACTGCTTTGAAGAACTGTACTGCTCTCTAGGCCAGGAGAAAGTCATAGCTTTTGACTGAAAATTTGTTCCTATTTGGAGCTACAGGATGAATTACCTCAATGCTTGGGTAAGCTCTTTGTTAGAACCAACAGATTCTGCACTCTAGGTGTCATTTCTTTTAACAAAACCATGGTAATTCATGAAACCTGAGTTCAATGGTTGTTTATAATCTATTCAAGCAGTAATATTCATGGGGGAAAAAAGAAAAAAAAAGAGTCCCAAAGTTTCCTATAGTGATAGTGAGTTAACTGAACTCATGCAAGTGTTTCAGACATTCAGAATGGGCAAGCAGAGTCCTAGGTCCCATCAGTGGTCAGCTAATGTTCCAGGGGATTCAGTTACTGTGTCTGGGCATATGTTTCACTTGGCTACTGGCTTAAATCTGTTTTTCCATTTCCTCTATCAATGTAAGTCTTGGGCAACAAAGAAATCTCGTGTCAAGACTTTGATTTCTTCAGTCTTTCATGTCATTTTTCCTAAAGACACTGATAAAAGTCCTTTCAAAGTATTGCTTCTAGTCCAGTTGGAAGATCACTCTTATAATTCTACAAGGCAAAAGGGTCACCATAAAAAGTAATTTCTTTCTCATTCCTCCTACTCTCCATGTGGAGCAACACCAGTCCTTCATATTGCATGAAAGTTCACTCTGGGGATAAAACTCTGTGTCTGGTTAGCAAAGCATTTGTGAAGACAGCTGACTACCCAGAAAGGAATGAAATAATAAACTATGCTATGATTATCATGCCTCTGAAGTTAGCTTCAACCCTACCTTTGGATAAATGGAAATTTTTTATGTATCCACTTGTTTCCTCATCCCACTTTGTGAGTGCCTTTAGGAAGATCTCAAGATGCCCTTTGTCACCAGCTCCGCTTGTGAGTAGTATCAGGAAAGGTCAGTCCTGGAAGAAATTTTACATCCTTTTGTGCAACAAAGACATGCTGTGTCTTTGTAACAGATACTGGTGTCAGACATCTTGGTAATTCAAGGTATCATTGTTATCTGAAGTTGCTATAGAAAGACATTATATGAGCATTTAATGGAGCCTTCCCTAAAATTCACTGTATTTCACTATAGGCTGAAAAATTGACTTTTCCCCAACTGACAGAAATAATTCATAAATGAGCTCCATAAATATAAAAGTTTCTTTTCAAATATTGCTTTTGTTGTAAAGCAGTGCATACATGACTGTATTAAAAGTGACTTTTATGAAAAATTCAACGTGTTTGGGGGCAGACAAGAATACTGTGGGTTTGGTCATGAGGCCGTGTGTACTACCCCAATGCAGAAGAATCTCAGCCATTCTTTACTTAGTAATTAATAACCATAACTACTTTGTTGTATTTGTTGCATGCAGTTCATTCACCCTTCTTCTAGCAGCCTTGTCAGGGCAATTGTTTCCCAGCACATTTTCTACCGGTGAGTCAAGTTAAATCTTTCTCCTTTTAGATGTAGAGATGTCTAAATAATACTCCATCTATTGTCTGCTTAGTTGATACTCTCAGCTGATGGCAAGTTGTTATCTTCAAACTGATGAATAAGCAATTATCTGTTATTGCCCTGGTGGGGAAACAGCTGTGTTTGCTCTATTGACCCCCATATTTCTGTGAGTGGCTCAAGTTGTGTCCCTCTCAATTCTGGCTCCTGCAACAATGGCACACCTCTTGCCTTCTGTTCACAACAAACACATCTCCAGTGCATTTGTAGTGCAGAGTAGGCAAGGTTTTGCAGTTGCCTGACGTTCAGCAGCTTCTTCTGTTTCCTTGTGATTCTTCCCAAATGACTAATTTTCCCACCAGCCATAGCTAATGGCTGTTCTGATACTGTTTAATTCTGTATACCACAAACCAGCTGGTTTTGAATTGTTCAGGCAAGCCTCTAGTTTAATAGACACAAAAATTGATTAGATAAGCTATTAGGCTCAAAGGTCAGTGTCATCTAAGGCATTATTTACTTCTTTAAAGCCTTGCACTATCAATTTCCAGGCAGACAAGCCTAAATGCAAAGCTGGAGAAGGCGCCAATCCATTTTTACCTCTTCACAATGCTCATCACCAGCACTGAGGAAGGAACTGTTGGCTGGGAGGTGCACAAGTGTAATAAAAGACTTTAGGTGTTGCTAGGTGAACCCAATTTGTATTTGCTTTTATTTTGTGGAACAGCATATGGCAGCTTTTCACTGAGTCTGAGGTCAGTCAGATTTCCAGGCATAGGGTAGTACACAGAAGAATGTCTCTAACCTGCGAATCATTAGCACAACATATTTTTCATATTTTTTGCACTGTGCTTTGCCTTGGTGCCTAGAAGAGCTCTTATTTTTCACTCATGCCAAAGTTCAAAGCCTCCAGTGTAACAGCCACCTGCAAATTGTCTGGGAGTCAACCCAAAGATGCTCTGCACAGTGACCCTGTCACTGCACACCTTTGCCTTCTCAGATCCTTGGGAGCCTGTCTTCCCCATTTAATCACAATGCTTCTACTGCAAGGCACAAAGCGAGGTCCAGCAGCTGCTCATCAAGAATCCAAATGAATGGGCAGAAATTGAGTGACCTCAGTCCGAAGAAAAGACACGTCTTTCATCTTCTCATACAGAAATAATATGAAGCAGGAAATATTTGCTCTGAAGGACAGACTAGGATTCTCTATTAGTTTTCTCCCTATTTTTTTGCAGGACCACACTGTGTTTGTAGTAAGAGAGAGACACCAGGGGGGCTCCTGTAAATGCCCAGAGGAGAACTGAAAAAGGACTTTTTCCTAGAAGTGACCACAGAAATAGCCTCTTGAGCTATTTGACTAAGAAAATCAAGGAACTTGAGGGACTTGAGAAATCTTATCAGGGAAGATATTAAGCAAAAAGGGCTTCAAAACCAGACTGTTAAAGCAGTTATGGAGAAACAGGCCAAAAATGCAGGAAATTTTGACATAGAGGCAGCATCAGTACGTCAGTTCTCAGCCTGTATCCCATCTCTTGCCATAACTTCCCACTTCCATTCTGTAGCTTATGGGAGAACCTGTGTTTGGGGTAGGCAAGTCCATGAACCAGAGCAACACACAGAATTAGCTCTGCTTGGTACAGTCTCCTAAAAATTCATAACCCCCCAGCAGAAGAGACTGGTCTTCTGACAGCCAGAGGTATTGGAAACCTTTAGGAGGATTTTTTCTGTCGTACTATTTGCACCCATGCACTTAAAATCTTAGTGCTTTTTGTAAAATTTTGCCTTGCCCCAAAGTGACAGAATTTATACATTTTGTTTGGGATTTCCCTGCACCTTTTTGTTACCTGAACAAAACAGTGCAAAAAGAAGTAATTGATCTGAGCTTGTTCAATATTGTGCAGGACACAACCATGGCACATGCAGACAACACTGTCTGCTCTTTGTAGGCATCTTGCAAAGGTGTGCACCTCGATTATCTTCTGCCTTGCAGCAGCGTAGATTCTTAAAACAAGACAGCTCAGATCACTCAGAATAAGGGCAGCACAGACATCCTAATAAAATCTGCAATTTTCTGCAGTGCCAGCTGCCCCATTTTCAGGTAAAGGATTCTGAATTCCCTGGCCAGCTCTGTATGTGGAAGGAATGGCACAGGTTCCTCTGGGCACAGCCTGGAAGCTGGTCCTGCCTGCTCACCAGCTCTGCCTGCTCACCATCTCTGCACAGGCTGGCAGCCAGACAGCTTGGGCTGGCCAGCCCCATCTCCACTGGGAGTGCCCGTAGCTTCAGAGGCACTGGTAAAACAAAAGGAAGCAAGACTGGGTTTATGGACAGGGTCTGTCACAGATCACTGACCCAGGTGGAGAAAATGAGCAAATAGTTTCTTAAACAAGTAGCTATAAATAAGTAAATATGAAAGTTAGCCGTATTTGATACTTCACCTTAGGAGACAAAAATCCTGTGCTCCCCATGCTGAAACACACCTAGAGCCTTCTTAAACTATAGATGGTAAATTGTTAATAGGAGAACTTTGCTCTGTTTGACCAACTCACAGTGATTTGTGCTAGGCTGTCCATTTCAAATGAACTGATCACTGAGGTAAAAATCCTGGTTTGTATACGGACCCGCTCAAGCATCCTCCACAAATGATACAGAACACATCCCCCAAAAGATTTGTGTTATGAGTACATAAAATTAGCAATTAGCAAACAACAATAAAAACTCATACTTATTAATAGGATAACGCCATTGAAAGGCAACAAAATTAAATGGTACATAATTAAATTGTGGAATGTATTATTTTTGGTCCCCAGTCACCAATCCTGCTGGCAAGGGCTGCTCCAGACAGGAGCTCAGGCTAATGGAGCCAGAAGTTCAGCAGGTTCACCTTATCTGTACCACACAGCACCTGGCCAGTAATCGCACACACCATGAGCAGCTGCCTTCCAGTCACAGGTATGGGGGGGCCTCCTTGCACCATCCTTGCCCTCTCAGGTAATTTCCCATCAAGAAAACCCTGACCTGACTGTGAGAAAGGGAGTAGTACCACTGTAAATGAGATTGACTTTACTAGAAAGATTTTCTTCTGTGTGGTTGTCAGAAAACCACGCTGGAAATGCTGGAGGCTCCACATTTGTGAGGTGAACTCATTACTCCCAGAGCTGAGGAAACCTTCCTGAAGGCAATGAGCTGCAATACCTGGTATGAAGTAGGTGTGCACACAAATTTCACATTTACCTGATATTCATGTGTTTGATTTTGAAACAAAGTGAAAAAATTGCACAAGTAGGCTTGAAAGCCACCATATGATGGTGGTTATTATAAATATAGACTGTTCCTTGGTAGCACTCCCTGCTCCTGCCCAGTGAGGTTATTCTCTACATACTCCTTCTTGATGCTGATTCCCTCCTCTCAGGCAGGTACATATATCCAAATGCCTACATCAGCAGGATGCTTTACATTTTGATGTGTATCTCCTTCAGCACCCAACAAGCAACATAGAAATGAGAGGTCATTCTTCCAACCATGGAATCTTCAACAAACACATTATTTTACTTAGCAATGGCATGAATATCCAGCTTTACTTTCCAAGCTGACAAGGCATAAGGGAATGAATTAAACTACATTTATTCTGGATCATTTTTACTGACAACAGTGAAAGCTAAATCTGTCTGAGACTTGCCGATTTCTGCCAGCGTTTTCCTGAAGAGGTGGAAAAGCTTTGAAAGACAGAAACTTTGGAGATAGCCAGAAATTGCAGGATTCCTCTAAATCAGGGTCAAACCTTGCACTCCTCAGCTCCAAGTAAAGTGGTTTTGATAAACCTTTTCAGGCACCTGGAGCAGTGCAAGTTTCCCATAAATGCCAAGACAAAGCCTTTTACTTCGATCTGACTGATGTTTTTGAGTTAATGGTGACTAGACAGGAACCAAACTGCAGTTCCCATATGTGAATGTGAACTGACATCTGCAGTTTGTGGCAAGGACAGCCTTTGTTTTGGTTAGACTATCCCAAAGAGAGGAAAACACCCATGCAAATGGGGAGGTGATCCTCCATTTATTCACCTGTGTTGTTCTGATTTCAGGCATGTTTGGGCTCAAGCGTTTTGTGACAACCAGAATGAGGCAGACAGAATTTGCTACAGATTTGACACATCATCATTTGATAGTCCAAACTAATTGTGTTAAGAATGCAGTAGATATTAAAACCACAAAGTGAACACCACGTTGGATGGCATGATCAAACACATAGTAAGGCAGAGAGTATTTATAAAGGATCAGAAGACAAAATGCCAGAATCTGATCCATTTGCTGGTGGGCAGAATGCATTGAATGAATGGGTATATGGGATGAAGTCACTAGTACAATTTTATCAGTTCACAAATACCACTGCCAAATCAAAGCAGCTATCTATTTTCTGCCTAAGAGCCACACATTGTTTTCCTTCATTATTCAATCTTTAGTTTGATCCTATATAAGCTTAAAACTGTGAGGAAAAAAAATACAGCCTGTATGGAAAATTGCTGCGGGACTGCAAAAGATATAAAGCTTGCCAAAGAAAATGAACTCTAAAAACTGTTTTCTTTGTTTATGTGTTCTACCCAGGCCCTCTTGTTTACGTAAGGCTCAATATATGCTCAAGTTACCTTGCGTCAGCCAGGCTGTGGTAATTGTCTGTGTGTGCATTTTTGGCCCGCAGCAAATGCAAGAAAATTTAACCCGGTTTAAGCCCCTTTCACTGCAGGCCTAGCCCAACTTAACTTACATTCCCTGTGGGGTGGGAGCACGCACCTGCCTCAGACACAGTCACACACTGCATCCTTAGGCTGTGTCTGAGACCCAGGATTATGAAAGGCACCTTAAAGGGCATTTGGGACAGCTTGTCTTTCCTTCTGCAGAAGGGGACAGGCACAAGAATGAAGAGCTTACCTGCCATGCCTCCACCTTCTTTATGTCTGCACAGGACCCGTTGGTGAAGAGTCCCTTCCCAGGGGTACAGGTATAAATATCCTGCAAGGCGTGGGCGATGGAATACACGGCCAGGTACACGTTATAGGATATCCGCAAGTGTGTGTAGTCCATGTATGGTGTCTCCACGCTGGTGATGTTCTCATCCCCTGTGCACGGAGGTCGGAAGGCAGACGTTCCATTGCCAGCTCCCAGCCCCTCTTCATGGCCCTTGTGGAAGGAAGTTGAAGCAGGAGAATTTTTGGACCCATCAGGGAGATAGCAGTTAAATGTCTCCTCCCAAAACTCCTTGGCAAAGCCATTGTTGGTGGACTTCTTGGGATGCACCTTCTGCAGGAACTCACGAAAGCCTGGGATCTGTCCTGCCTTCAGTGCAAACCCGATGGTGCTGCCGATGACACGGAAGAACTCCGGCATGGCTATGAGAGAAGAGCTGGCCCAGGCCTCACTTGCCAGCCAGATCTTGCCAGTGATGTTTCTCCTGACAATCTCTTTGATGAGAGGCTCCAGATCTGGGCCACTGGAAAAAACAACAATCACTCTTGCTGTGGAGTTCTGGATGACCTCTACCACCTGCTGGATCTCCTCTTCGTCTGAGTACTGGGAGATGAGCTCACTAAAATCAATGCAGATATCTCTTTCCTCTGCCTCTTCCCGGAATTTTTCAATCCCTGGCCGGCCATAATCGTCATCAGCTGCGATAGTTCCCACCCAGTTCCAGCGAAAGTACTCAATGATGTCTGCCATAGCTGTGGCCTGATGCTCATCGTTGGGGATTGTGCGCAGGAAGGACTTGAACTGGTTCTTATTGCTCAGGAGACGACTGGATGAGGCATAGCTGACCTGTCGGAGCACGGCAAACAAGCAAAACACACCATAAAGTGAAATGCCTGAAATAAATTGCCTGCATTTACCTGGCATCACTATCAGCCTGGGAACCATGTTTTCTTAGCCTGTGTTTGCAGATCCACTCTGAGGGCCTGCACGTTCTGCTAGCTGTGCCTGTCCTACACAGGCACTCATACAGGAGCAGCTGCTCAGACCTGAGAGGCTGGAGCCAGCTTGTGCCCACCTGCAAGGTCAAGGATCCAAGGGAGAGAGAAATGGACACTACATTGGAAGAATGGCAAAGATTTCTGTCAAATCCATAAATAAGAAGAATGTGCCATCTAGATAAATGAGGGGAATGCACCGAATTAAGACAAAACACAGACTTCCTCTGTCCTGAACCAGACGTGAGACAGCAGGATGGTATTGCCATTCCAAAGCTACTCTTTCTCTCCTTGCCTTTGACATCCATCCCCATCCTTAAACAGGCTCCATCATCACGTGCCTTTTATACACAATCCCTGTCAGTTGACATAAGAAGGATGTGATGTATATCAGCCTCCTTGATCCTGCAGAGTGTTATGGTAATGCAATTTTAGCAGTGTTTCCTGATTGCTGGCCAGAACCAGCAAAGAAGCCAGTGGGCAGTTCATGCTTCGTAAGCCACCATGTTTTATAGTTAAAACTGGATTTTATTTCCTTTTCTAAAACTATCAAGAAATATTTTATTTTTCTAATCAGAACAAGTGCCACATGCTCTTAAGATATAATTTGAATTATCTACAAGTAGGAAGAAAACCATAAACCCCAGATAATAACAGTTTAAAGATCTGGAGAACTTCTAAAACATGTTTTGAGATTGGTATCTGAATTCTTTAGGACTGACTCTCATTTGAAAAAGTCTTCTATAAACAGCTCATTTTGTACAGCTCAGAAATTTACAGAAAACCTGATCGTCTTCTTAATCTTCTTAAACTCTGTTATTTAATGTTTCTGCAAGAAGAAAGAGAAGGAAGTCCCATAAGCCGTTTCAAGGGCCAAAGGAGTAAATCCTCCTTTCACAGAGCTGTACTCTCCCCTGGACTGGCTCTTGCCCAGTGCTACTCTCACCCCCATCAACCTTTTGCCAGGAGGTACAGGCAATGTGTCCCACTGCCACATGTGCTGTAAGGGGACACTGAGGTGAGGTGCTGAGAAACAGAAAGGAAGTTGTAACAATTTCAGTGTCTACGTCAACAGAGTGAGTAATGAGCCGTACATTAATTGTAAAATACACCTCCAGCTCCTACAGAAATGCAGGGCCTAATAAGCCTGGATTTGCAAATGGCCTTGCTATAAATGGCTGTGACAATTCTATCCAATATCTGCCAGTCTAAAAGCCTGCCTTAGTTGTCATGCTTCAACCACCCGGCTGAGACTTCGTTCCAGAACGGAACCTCCTGACATCTACCCTTTTCTGCAGCCTCTAGATAAGGCTACTGCCACATAGGACAAACATCATTCTCTCTTTAAAGAGAAAGTCTGAGAACTGCAAACATCTCTTATGTTCAGTTGAACTCACCAACCCTCCTCGGCTGCCCTCGTTCACCTGGCAGTGTGATGAGTAAATCAGCAATGCCCCATGAGATGTCATCAGGGTGTTTATTACATGCCAGCTACCAATGCCACTCTGGGCAATACCCAGAGAGCACAGCTTAAACCATTCTTGCCCTGCTCAGAGACCAAGTGCCCAGTTTTTGAGACTCCTGCAAAGGAGTCAGTCTGGTAAGACTCGACAGACAAGATGTATTACGGTGCACAGGGCAATCAAGAATCCTTCCTTCTTCATTCGTGGTGCAGATGGGAATTGGAGCCATGGCTGAAGCAAAGATACATTTCTCAGAACAGACTGAGAGCACGCTCTGACACAATCTTGTTATAAGGGCTCTTGTGAGCTCTGGCACCTCTATTAATTTTGGAAGAGGGATTGGAAGTGTTAGGCTAGACAAGGTAACACTTAAACGGATAAGAGAAAGCACTTTTTCCAAAGCTGACTTCAGTGCAGACATCTAAAATCAAGAGCAACAACATTAAGCCAGCCTTGTACTTTGCTTAGGGTGTTGGCAGATCAACAAGCCTCTTAAACAAAAGGATGGGACCACGGATGCTGGCACTGTCTCCAGCAGAGTCAGAATGCAGCCTGAAGGATGCTGCAACACAGGAATTGGCACAACCACATGACCACGCAGATGACCACGGGACAAAGTGCATTTCTATATGAGTTCACAAATGTTGTTTTGGATGCCCTAGGGCAAAAGAAAGGCAGGTCAGCTCAGAAGAAACCTCCACAGCATCTGATCAGCATAAGCAACAACTTTACAGGTCACCTTGAATGATCAGAGATGCTGAGAGGCCTAAAGAGCAGCTGGCAATGATGAAGCTCTGCCTTCAGCGGGCTCTGTGGGACCTGGACCGGACCAGAGAGTCACTACTGTGAAGTGATGACAACTAAAGTGTCAGGGCTGGCAACTGTCACTGACTGACCTGAAACACCTGTATTCACAGACTAAACCACTTTAGAGGACTCCAGTCCTCCCAGACTAGGCTGCTGTTGGCCAAATGTTGTTACAGCTGCTCAGTAGCCTTTGTATTTGGGTACTGCAAAGTGCTAGCAAGGCACATTTCTATCATAACAATGACACCCACCCCCCATTTTATTATTCCTCTCCTTAAAGTTCTATTGGAAATGGCAAAGATAAAGCAATCTCTGCTTAGTCTCTGCAGAGTAGAGAAGCAGGCTACTTCAGTAATCTAAGCAAGTGAGGTGGAAGCATACCTGAGGTATGTAAAAGAGTCCCAGCAGATTGGCCACAGCAGTGGAGATGCCAGAGCCAGTTGCTCCCACGACTGCAATGGTGGAAGGGATATGTTCTGAGCAGTTACAGAATTCGTCCAGGTTCAAGGAGTCTATCTTGTTCTGGGCCACAAAACTCAGCGTGGCCTCCAGGGCTTTCGAAACTGTATTGCAAGTGTCAAATATCCTGTATCCCAGGGTCATGTTGGGAAGGAGAGTTGGGCTACTGTTTATTTCTTCTATGGCAAAGATCATAGCCTGGAGCCAGCGGAAGCCTCGGAAATTATACCTGGGGAAGCAAAAATAAAAACAAAATAGAGTGAGAAGGAGGAAAACAGGAGAGGAGACCAGGAATGAGGCAACAACAGAGTGAAAAATTTTAGATACAAAAAGCAAAAGCAACTCACACTATTTCTTGCATCGTACTAAATTTGGAAAGTTTTGCTTTTGTCTCTACTGGTTACAGAAAGTCGTGTTTATGCTACGAGGGTTAGCTCTGGCTTTCAGCTTTTCGGTTTGGGCACCCACTCCAGAGGAGAACTTATTCTAAGTCCCCTAAAATCTGAACAAGTTGAAAGACAGCATGTCTGGAGTGATGACTCTGGCCTGTTCCTTATGCTCAGGACCCTAAACTTGATCTCATGATCCCTGAGGAAATGGATGTTGTGATCCTCTGACTGACAGCTACACCTACCAGGTTTGCTTCCAGGCTCCTCTGACATGTTTCTGAATGCAGATGGCAGTGTCTGCTAAGGCTCGGGAATACTCCCAGAGTGTGTCAGTTCCTCCTGGCTTTGGGCAGGCAGAGCAGGCTGAGCCACAGCACTGGCATGTTGCTGGATGCAGAGGTGCCCGGGAGCTCTGCTCAGGGAAATTTGGCCTCACATGACACCCTTCACTTTGTGAGAGAGAGAGCACAGGCAGACTGCTCATACCAGAGAACTGAGACATGCTATAAATAGAAGTCCTAGTGCAAACTGATAACTTGTTAATTAGATACTTCAATGCCTTCGCTGAAGGAGTAACTTTTCTCATTATTATGGTTTTTTCATACATTTGCTTTAGACATGAACTCAGAAGGTGCCCTCAGAGCTGACCTCTGAAACTGAAACTGTTTTTAAAAGCCTCTTCTCCAAGATGGAGAAGCTGAGTTTCCTGATTATCTTGCACCTGTGCATGGAGCTAAGGTGGAGCTGCAGATTGGTGGCAACTCCTGCAGGAGCTGGGAGTCCCTGTTTGTGGCATCATCAGTAGCCTGGCAGTGGAAGAAGCTGAAGCGGGATGCTTGCTTATCCAAAAAGGAGAGAAAGTTCTCGTGGAAAGCAGCAGCAAGAAAGTACCTTTAATACATATTATTCTGAAGTTTTTGTGTGTTTTTTCCTAAGAAATCACCCTGGCAACCAGTTGTGTGCCTGTTTTAGGGCTGTGAGTCTCCCATGTTTTAGGGCAAAGCAGCTGGAATGGAAGAATCTTTCATCACCTCAAACCTGCCCTTCCTTGGAATGCTCTATGGGTCAGATACCAGTTAGTTTGCAGTTCAGTGTTGAGTTGCAGGTGAAAATAGGAACATGTCAGTGCTGTTATGCTTGAGATCCACTGGGAAAAGTGACGGGCCCCAAAACTGGGAAAGCCTGGGGAACTAGCCTGTCCAAGAACAGATCCTATATGAAATGGTAAATTGTAGGTTTCACATGAGTTACATTTTGAAATGCTTAGAGAAATGTTTCCATTACTGAGGTGCAGATTTCTAAAGACAAGCTTCATGAAATCACAACCTTTCAATGTCTGAGATATATGACCTGAACATTTTTAATTGCTGGATTAAATTGATTGCTTCCAAAGTTGATGTTAGCTATGTCTGACTTTTTCAAAGCTCAATGAACAAAGCCGCATTACTTCCATTTCAGGAGCTTTATCTGATTCATCTGGGGTCAGAATTTCTAAAGATATCACATCTAAGGTTTATCTTAAATCTTAAAAACTTCATTAATTCAACTTGACTTCACCTCTGCAGACATCTTTGGCCAAATTCCAAATGAGGTTCAGCTCAGAGGTTATACCTCTAAGCCCAGACAGCACAATTTCAGTACAGATCTCTTCAGGTCAAAAAGTTGGGGTCCTTAGTTATAACTTATTACCAAAGTGACACTAAGCTTTATTAAGATTAGTCTTTAGAAACACAGGAGTGTGGGTTACTGATAGAGGTAATTTGGTCATTTAGAATATTTTTTGCTCTAGTTCCAAAGCATTAAGGAATGAGATGCAACAAGAGATGTCTGAAATAAAAGGGCAAGGCTCAGAGGGATGGAGTCAGTGAGTGCTGTGTACAGGAAGAAGATGTGCTGGGCACACCGTGTTGCCTCACGTGGTCAGTAATGCAATGGGAAAATAAATGGATACAAGGAAGGGATAAATGGAAACAAGGAGGGGTTTTGTGGCACTTTTAAAAAAGCTACATGTGTTTACAGATATTTTTAATATGAATAGGATTTGAAGCAAGGAGCCATATTCAGGCTCCTCATGTAAAATAGAAAAATCTGATCACGTTTTCTATATTTAAAGGGAAGGCTACTGAGAACCTGGGAAGTTCAAAGGTACCACTATACTACTGGGAAAAGCTTCACACATTTGAGTATATGTAAAAGCAAATTTAAGCCTGCTCACTTTAAATTATACAGGTGAAGTATGACACAAAATTTTTTTGTCTGCTTGAAAGGAATTTGGCTTTATTTTTTAAAAATGCCACCAGGTGGTATCTTTCAGATATTTGAAAGCAGTAAATTGGATCATCTTGCCCTTCACTTTAAAGAATTATTTGGCATTTAATTCAGACTAAGGCCCACAATACATAGTTGCTTTTGTTTTCCTTTCTGACATATGCTCCTGATTAGTGTATATTTACAGTATAAGGCTTCTTATAGTTCAGGTACTTGCATTTGGAATAATTTCATTTTGGAGGGAGAGGAGAGTAGGGGCTGTTTTCTAGGACCTAGACTCCAAAATATATTTGAAATGCTTTCAATGATTTATCTTAAACTAACCTAGGCAGGAGACCTGCAGTTCTCTTCACTTGCACCTCTGATGACAGCAGCATCAGTAGCTAAGGAGGAGAGGATCAGATGGGATGAAGACAGCACTACACACTCTCTCTTCTCTAACACCTGATAGATCTTCAGGCAAGCTGTCATTTTGTCATCCGAGACAAAATGTATCAGTTCCATAACACAGATATGGTCAGACAAAGGCAGTGCTGCTAAACTGCTCTAAATGAAGCAAGATCCTTCCAATTTCTATGAATGGATATTTTGTGGGCAATTTCTTTCTCACTGTACTGTAAGATCCCAGCAAGGGGCTGCAGATAGGTTCCTCTTGCCTTGGTGTGTACATGAGGGATTGCTAAGAGCAGCCTTTGAACCTGGCAGTAGGTCCCACTGATGCAGCTGACCCCCTGTGCTAGGCTGCTGCTGTGATTAATTTGATCAGTCACTGGAATGCTCTGTCGACCAGGCAGAAATTTGACTGGTAATTTCCATAAAGAAACTGTACAGTATTTACTACCAGAAGCAAGCTTTCGTTAGATTTTCAGAATATTTAAATAGCCGCTGGTTTTTCTTGATTGAAAAGAAGCAGCCTCCAAAGCTCATTTTCTGCTGTATTACTTTACAGGTATGTTCACACAGTCTTGCATTTTGTGAGATGTGGTGCTATGAAAAGCGGCCATTAAGCTCTAAATGAGAGTTTAATGTAAATAATTCAGAGCCTGCAGGTGTAGAGGGGAATTTTTATTTACACTCCTTCCTTAAACGTTTCCTTTCTGGTACTTGTTCTCCCACCTCTTAGAGTATTCAACCCACCGATCCTTCTATTCCCAAGGAGGAGCACAAACTGGGAGAGAGAAATCAGAAACAATACCTCGCTGCAACTGTCACCTCTGCAGAGGACAGCTGTGCAGCAGACCAGTTTGCTAGAAACTAAACATGTCTGTCAAATGTGCTCAGGATGGCTTAAATGTCCCAGTCAATGTTTCAAAGCAAGGCTATGCAAATTGTTGTTTTGGATGCCCTAGGGTGGTTTAAGCTCCCCATAGCTCCATGCCCTGTTTGTTTGTATGGTCTGGTTTTAACCACTCTTACTGTCTGGATCCAGCAGGGAAATTGGTCCTGATCCTTGCTAGTCTCCATAAAGAAATAATTCACAGCCTCATGTGTATTCATGACCTTCATTTATCACACTTGCAAGGTACTTAGCAATGGAATATGAAGCAAAAAAAGGAGAAAGTGACGTGAAAGCTCCAAATACAGCTTTCTATTTACCCTCCCATATCTGACAGGTACTTAGAAAAGGTGGCATAGCCTGCATGCACCCTTTGATCACGCCAGCACTCCTCTTTCTTTAGTGGTTGCATAGACATACTAATTTCTCTGTCCTCTCCAGATTTCCAGAACATTAATTGCATGTTATTGCTGCTACTACCACTGTTATTTCTAAACTATGCAAGGGGGAGACCTTCAGTCATTTGTTGGATTCCTGCAGTCATAGGTATAATGAGTTGCTTACCACTCTTACAATCAAGGACTGTGGGTGAGGGGAATTATGCAGGACAAAGAAAATCAAAAATTAAAAAATCACAATTCAGAATGTGAATGGAAGAGAGAGAAAATGATATAATTACATCTTAGGGAACAAATTTCAAATATCTTATTATACATTCAGGTCCGCAATGGGATTAGCAAATACATCTGCAAGGGCTAGAATCAAAATTCTGTTCTCTCAGATGGACAGAGAAACTCAGTGGGCTAAAGAGTCCTGGAGCCATGCTCTCTGAAGTCTTACACTATGACGTGGGCACAATGTCTCACCACAGTGTCACAGCTTGAAAGCTTTGTGTCACAGTGTGGGATCTTGGCTAGACTGATGATCAGAATACAAGAAAACTGCTAATCTCCCTGAAATCAAGAAGGGTCAGAGAAATCAGGTTATGAATGGGCCTCTGGGGGTGCTGACAGGGAATGGAATGGGGGTCAGGGCTTGCTTGTGCTGTGCTCAATCTCTGCCTCCACTGCACACATCAGATATGCATCAACAAATGTTACAGGAAAAGTTGCTGCAGCAGCACCTGAGGCATACAAAGACAGGAGGTGTATTTATACCAAATGCAGCATCCTTGAATGCTGAAACAACAAACAGGAAACAAAACTGTTCTCTCAGTGTGTATTCCTATCTGACATTTAGTTTGGCAATATCATGGGTAAGTTTTCACTCTACAATTCAGTGTTTAGAGCACAAGGATGCATTTTCAGTGCAACAGCACAAGAAGAGTGGAGAATAGATTGTTCCTGTTCCTTTTTCTTTTCACTACTGAGTTATGTATATTGTTTTTAAATAATCATGTGCCAGGTATGCACAGTAGGTTCAGGCCAATATGTTTGCTGAGCTGGAGAGAAAGGTGCTGAGCAACAAGAGTATGAAGAACATAAAAAGTGAGAAAGTGGAGAGAAAACTGTCCATTTTGAGAAGCCCAAGTGTCCTATCCATTGGGAAACCAAGTTTGGGAGCATAGGTATGGCACTGAACACAGCTAGATGTCCAAACAGCACTGATCAAGTTGAATAGTCCTCAAAAGAGAGGAAAACCACATTGTCCTAAGTTGTTTGGTTCTGAACTCTAAAATACACCACCCACAGGGTTTCAGTGGGACCCTTAGGTCTTGTCATGGAGCTTTTCATGTGGTCTGATGACTTGCTGCTGCAAGAGAGCATGAGGAGAGAGAGAAGATGCTCATTATCCCAGAGTGACCTGAGTCTCATATTTTTATGTGATATGAGACACATTTTTCTACACAGTAAAGAAATTAAAACTGTATGCAGCCATCTGAAAAGGGGCCAGGTATAAAACTTACTAGCCTCAGATTTGAAAAGATAGAGCAGTGCTGGAGAAGGCTCAGAGAAGGGCAACAAGGGCAGGTAAAGATGTGGGACAGATTTAGCACCTTTGGTTTGACCATGTAGAATCACATTTGTGCTTCCCCATGGATTTCTATCTAATTTGCTAATCTGTGGATTTTCCACCCTACAGAAGTTTTTGACACCACAAGATCAGTGAGATTTACTTTGTGAAGAAACTAGAACCTATATTTTTTTTCTGTTCCCCAAAATGTAAGTTTGATAATTCTAGACCAGTCAGTTGCCTGGAGCTTAGGAAACTCACATGTGATAATGTAAGATTTTAGCAAACAACTTGAAGAATGTATTGGACTCCTAGAGTCAGCATGCACAACTCTGCCACAGGCTAATGCCTGATCACAGGGTCCAAAACCAAAAATGACCACCATGGTTGTGTTGAGAGATTTCTGTACAACTCCAGCAGGAGGAATTTTCTGACTTCAGTGCTGCTTAAAATAGAAAATCCTTTCAGGACAAATATCTGCTCTCAATTTGACATGTACCAATAACAAGGAATACACACAAACATTCTTATGTGTTTATTACCTCCCTCATTAAAACGTGTATTTCTGGTCCAATCATCCCCTTGTTCCTTTTGCAGTTTTTACTACCTCTGCAACTAGATCTCTGACCTTCACTCTTTCCCCAGTTGCATTATACTATCAACTCACAATTTATCCAGCTCCCTGAAGGATATGTGTCACAAATGCCTGCCTCTGCAGACACCTTTTTTCTCTTTTGCACCTATAACTCCTTGTGCAAGGGTAAGGAGAACAGGGATTTTATCCAGGTGAATTTCAACTGGAGGATACCTTATAGCAGATTGAATACCACCCAGAAGGGTCTCCCATTGTGTCCTTAAAACAGCTAGTCTGGCTTTTCAGGATTTGCCTGTTTTTGGCAGTGCTACCTCATTAACATGCCTTTTGGCAACCACACACTTGTAGTACTTGTGGTGGAACATTTTCCAGCCATCTCTTTCAATAATGTGACCATGTCAAGACAGTCATTGAGGCTGACCCAGGGTTGACAGAAATGAAAGCTGTTTAGTTTGCAAATATCTGCATTGTCCTGCCTGCCAGCTGGAGCAGGAGAAGAAGACAACAGAGCTGAAAAAAATCCATTGCATTCCAGCATTCCATTTTTAAAATTACGCATTTGGGAGAGAAAAAAACATGCTGAAAAGCTGGCAGAGATTCTTGCTCCATGAAAAAGACATTGCACATACATTTAGTTCACGACTTTGCTGTGCACACACAGAAGAAGCCAAAATAATCCCTGCTTATTGACACTTGTGTATGCTCCCTATGACAGGTTCTGGGGATGATCTCACAACCTAGATGGACGTGTCTTGCTCAGTGTCTCAGTGGGAAACCACACCTGAAATCTGTGAGAGTAGCAGGAATGCTCTCGGCCTTCCTTAATGCCATCTGCAACAAAACTGTACGAGATCCCCAGCCTAGGACAAGAGGTCCAAATAATTCCAGATACACAATTCTTCACATATGATAACAGAAGAAGTCCCTAAACACTGAAGTGTTTTCCCATGCATTGTCATGACAAAAATCCACATGAATTTCTTATATTTTCTTTATATGATGTTCCAGTTGCAATTAGTTTGTCACTCATACTTTCCATTTGTTCTGTGTATTATATGCAGGCTTTTAATGTTAAAAATTCTTCATGTTTCACTACAAAAATGCCTACACTTTAATCATGAGAGAAATTGTTTTCATGTGCATTTCTCACTCCAAGGTTAACTCCCAAATACTTAGGACAAAACATAGATGTGTTGTTTACCCAAAAGATAAGAACTCTTGGTGAGGAAAGCCTGGGCTCAAGTTTGGGACTTTTACAAAGTCCTAAAGAGACATTTATGTGACATTCACTGGGCTTTTTCAAAAGCTGTGACCTATCTCACCTTCACCTATTCACTTGTTTAGGCAACTTAACAGTTTGTAAAGTCTTAGAAGATGACAGACAGAACTGGACAAAAAACTGATTTCTAAACTATTTGGCTATGCATTACTCTAATCAAATGAACTAAAGGGCACTATTGGTAATTTTCTGTCCTGCTAGAGAAGCTAATTTTCAGATGCTATTCAAATGTTCCCTGTGAATGGCCAGATAGATCAGTATATTAATGTTTTGGCAGCTTCAGGTAGTACAAAGATTGCCCTCTTTTAATGTCCAAATAATATATATGCTACTGTTTAACATACACACTTGTTTTTTGCCATTATTTACATAATACCTTCCAATTGCAAGCATCAGATTACAGATCATATTTACACCATTTAAAGTCAAGAAATGTGAAAATCTCCCCACCAAAACCTTTTATTTTCCCTTTTACCAGCTTACCTTATACACTCCACTGATTCTGGCCTTGATTTTAGATCCTGGTCTTTAGCAGCCACTCCAAAATGAATGGGGAACAATCCTCCAAGAATAATGTCTCCCTTCTTCTGTGCCCGTTGGTTTGGCCCATAGGCAGAAGTGTTCCAGGTAAACAGCAAAAGAATCAAGCAGCAGCTATATGAAGTCATTGTTCCTCTTTTCACCAGGGGGTTATAGCATGCAAAATTGGAAAAGATGATGTAAGAAAGCAGATGTCAAAGCTTTTCCTTTCCTTAATACAGCACAGAGAGGATTTGGGGCACATGTTGGCAGGGAGATAAGCAACAAGGTGGGAGCCACAGTGCTGATATTTCTCCCTCTGTCTTCTCCATTGCAAAAAAACAATTCAGCTGCCCTTCTTCCTTCATAACTGAAGCACTATGGAGAGCCCATCTCTGAGAACTGCAAGAGAATAGAAAAGTGATTCCAGCTATGCACCAGGATCCCACATTGCCATGCCTATTCTGCTTTGTCAAGCCAAGCCCTCAATATGTCCCTGAAGCTGCCCCCACTCAACAACACACCTGAGACATATCACAACCTTGGCAAAATCAAACAGGCACCCTGGTGGCACAGCCACACCTCCTCAAACAATGTCAGATGCCTGATTCTCATGTCAGATGCCTGATTCTCTGCCACATACCTAAGGCAGGTTGCTTAATCTTCCTATGGTTCTGTGTGACTCTGGTGATAGCAGATGCTGTAAAACCTGTGATCTGATCAGTGTCCATGGACAGAGCACACTGTGAGACCTGGGTGGGGAAGTGGGGAATAAGGAAGCATCAAATGCAGTAAGAATCAAGCCTTTCTCTTAAGCAAATAGCCACAATAATCTTTTGGTTTGGTCCATCTCCTCCTGTCCATTGATCATTCTTAACCCTCTAAATTTGAACCTACCCTTGCTAAAAATAAAATCAGGTCACCAGAAAGAGTTCTTTTGCTTTGACAGGAAGAACGAATTCCAGGGAAGCATTTGAAACCAAGGTACTTCTCCATAATGAATCATGAAGGCTTGAAAGGTTTGGCAATCATGCCACTGAAAGCTTAGCTACAGCAGCCTTTGAAGCCTGTTTCCTGGGGATGAAAAATACTGCAGCTTCTCCATGCTCAATACATTTTCCCTGCAGCACGTCTACAGGCCTCCCAAATGAAGAACTAACTTAATTATGGCATATAAAAATGGCTACAGGAGAGGAGATAGCACAGAAAATTCACAATGAACAGCTCTTCAGGCTGTTTGAAACAGGTCTAAAAGCCAGTAGTAAGAATCTGAAGTTAGTAAAATTTAGAGTAGAAGCTAGGCATACATTGCTAATCCTGAGGACAATTAATTTCTGAAGCAAGTCATCAAGAGTTTTTAAGTGCTGAGAACCTTTTTATGAGCCTGACTTATTATCACTAAATGCAGCTATATGGATTTGATCTTCACCTAGGTCACATAAAGAGCTGCTGCAGGGAAAAACAGTGATTGTGAGGCTTCTTCTGGTAGCCAGTCTGGATGGTCATGCAGGGTGTATGACCACTGAGCATGTGGAACTATTTCATACATTTTCATTACAATGAAGGTTTGGGTGCAGCAGTCAACAAGAGAGGAGAGACAAAGCTCCTGTCATCCTGCCTCTGTGGTCACTGCACTTAGCTGGGCAGACACTGCAATTCTCTGTGGCGGGTCCACTCTAAACTATTCTTTGGCCCCGGCTTGAACAAGTGCATTTTTATTGGCAAGGGCAACCAAATCTTTGGCTAGATATCAAGATATGTCTAGGTATTGGCATGTGTCCCTTTGACAGCTGGATGATAGAATTTTAACCAGAGCCAGGATTAGGAGGGGACAGAGCAATGCATGGAGTGAGCGTCATGAAGTGTTTGGGGTTTGATCTTTTCTGGCAGATGGATGGTGGTTTTGGCTTCTTCAGTGCCCAACAGAATAAAGAACAAAACACTTTTCCACATTCCAGTTAATGTCATCTTCCTCCCATCACCTGTGGTTTCAGGAAAGATACAAACACTAGTGAAGTGCTGATACAGTGTCCTGAGGTGAGGACCAGCACAGGTAGGGCCAGCAGTTAGAGGTGAGACATTTGAAACAGGTGAGTGATTTCTGAAGAGACAGTGCAAAGGCATGGGATGGTCTGACATGCTCTTTAGCTCAGCTCATCCCCTCCCCCAGCTCCCTCTGGGATGGCAGGGGCCTGGGGGACTGCCTGTTCCGACAGGGTCTGGGCAAGGAACCATGTGTGGGACTCAGCCAAGGTGGGGTGGGGTCAGTGACTTCCCCATCTGCTGTGGGAAGACCACAGCTTGCTGATTTACTACTCAATTTTTCTGCTTTTACTTTAATAAAGCTTTCTTTTGCCTTTGGGGTTATTCGCTTATGAAAAAGGAAACTGTTTCCATCAGCAGCAGACAGACAATATAATTTAGTTTGCTGGGTTGCTGTGGAGGGGTTTGGGCTGATGCCATGGAATATTTAGGAACTCTTCACCACAATACAGTACATGGCTGAAGTATGAAATGTAGAAAGAGTAAAATTCACATTCTTATTTCTCTTTTCTCACAAACATCCAAACTGGTAAAATACAGTAAACTTTAAAGCAGCATTTACAGCACTTAGTAGTCCAAGTTGTCATTCAAGAGCATGACAATGGAATAGACAATGAAAACAAAATTATTCATTTATGGTATAGGCCATTAATTGGTATCCCCCTGAATAATTTGGAACTAGAGGTTTTCAGGGACATGACAGAACTAAAGTAACATCAGAGGTGATGTCTGGGAACAAGATCAGCTATGTATATATAAAGCACACCCCTGAGGCAGCAAACTGAAGGATAAATGTCCAAAGATGCACTGGCACAGAAAAGCAAAACTAAGTGTATGCTCAGCACCTCATAAATCTCAGTGTCCAGATTTACAACTCTCCATGCCTAAATTTCAGCTATAGCTGGGAAACCAAATTCATTTAATGGAAGACAGAGGACTCACAGCTCCTTTCAAGCGCCCTGCACACCTGAAGATGAAAATATTTGAAGATACTGATTTCACAATGAACAGTTGTGAGCTTGCTGCCAGTGCCCCAGATAATATCCTCTAGTATCAACTTCTGTTGTGGCAAATTCTCCTTCAGTTCTCTTTTCTTCAATTAGATTAAGATTATGAGCCTCTTCCTTATTAAAGGAAAGCATTACACAGCCAATGATTGAATTACCTGCTGATGTATGCTTCCAGACATAAAACTTAGCATACTAGGGGTGGAAATTGTACTACTAATAGAACAAATTACTGTGGTCCTGCAGTTTTCAGCTAATAAATAAAAAAAAGGATTAAATTAACAAGCAACTGAATTAGGATGGAATCCATTGCTATTATTTTCCTTTGCAAATGTTTTTACATGTAAAACATTATTTAGTATTAGCACATAAAGTCTTTGATTATGAGCTCTTCAATGCAGAACACCTTTTCCCTGTACATATATTCAGCTAATAAGATTCCATAAAATTACTTTTGCAAAAAAATATAGAAAATTAATAGTAANGACTCAGCCTGATTTTTAATCTCCCTCCCCTTTTAAAAAATAATCCTCAATCGTGTTTCCACTCTGTTTCATTAATATTTTGATTCTGAACTTGGAAGAAAGCTTTTATGCTTCCATGGAGGACTTTGAACTGGCTTCAGGAACAGGACGAGCTATCAGGCAACTATTGCCACTGCAGGAGCAGTAGCTAAGGTGGGGAGGGATGGTACCCAGGTACAGCTGTGGGCATTTGAAAAGCTTGCAGCAATCAGCACCATTGTGCCAATTGAATGAAAGTTTTAGTTGTCAAACTAAATCAGGCAGAAAAGCCAGACACGTTCAATAAATAATCTTTGGATTTTTGGGTGAAAGGAAGCTGAATGGCACACTCGTGGCACACATTACTTATGAAGTAATTATTAATCAAACAGTAACTAACCACAACTCTCAAGAGCAGCTGCTAAGGCACAGCTAAGAGCTGGCTTGGGAAGGATCTCAAGGGACCATGAAGCTGCCTCTTAACCCAAGAAAGGCTCAGCAATAGTAGTGCAGTTCCTGGCATATTTTCTCTAAAACCTTGTCAGGAAGAAAACCAATCAGACACTCAGGGCAGCCTCCTTCAAAGCTTCGCTGCACTTACCAAAGAAAATGTTTTCTCACATTTAACTTTAGTGGTTTTTGTTACAACTTAAGCCTGTCTCCTTCTCCCATCTACCACACGAAGGCCAGTGCCTCCCTGCTCATAATCACCTTATTTGGGATTTGATTCACCTCCCCTTTTACACTTTTTTTGAGACCAAACAAATTAAATTAACTTTTTTTTTCTCACAGAGATGTGCTCCTGAGCTTGGATTATTCTTGTTCCATTCCTGTGGCCTCCCTCCAGCATGTCTCCAGATTTAGTGCAGACCAGTGCCCAGAAATGGACACAGTGTCCTTGTTTGGCCCTTACAAGCACTGGGCAAAGTAGTAGAATAATTTTGTGTGTCTTGCAGGCTACAGCCCTGTTTGTACATCTCAGCATGGCATCTGTCTTTTTTGGAACAGCTTTATATTGTTAACTTATGGTAACTTATGAGCTAAACAGAAAGCAAAGTTCAGCATGTTTATATTCACAAGGCCATGAAACCTCACAAGAAATTATAATTTTCCAAAAGCTTTTTCCTCACATTCAGCTCAAAGGTAGAACCTGCTAAAGTTCACATTATCATCCTGGACACCAACAAGGAACCAGCATGGACAAGCTCAACTAAGTCTCCTGGGCTTTCAGGACCTTTTCACAGCAGGGAGCTGGGGAAGATTCCTGCTTACAGCCATGGAAAAAGGGCTGTCCCAGACACAAGAAGACCCTGGCCTCCCACACAGCAGGTTTGTTCTGCTTCTGAGAGGCCTGGATGCCCCAAGGAAGCTAAAGAATGACACCGCAGTGGGCAATGGACACAGAATATAAGTATTCATACTTCTAAGACCAGAAGACTTCTAGTGCTTAGGTACCATGACAATATGAGAAAAACTAAATTGTTCACATTTGTCACCAGAGCAAGCATTAGCTCAATAATATTCCTGCACTTCTTTGGACAAAATGAGGGACAAGTGCATCAAAGAGCAATCAAAACCAGTGTGTTGGGGATGCTCAAATGGAGGAGCTCTGCTTGCATTTTGTGGAAATAAATTGCTCCATCTTTAAACAAGGCAAGTGTCAACTGAAAATTTATTACAAAGAACTTTTTACCTATGCAGAAAAAGACAATTCTTACACAACACACTGCCTAAAATAAGGAGATTTTTATCTGGACAAGTAGCATGGTTGAGAGATGGAATCTCAGCCATGGAAAAATTTGGAGATTTCAGTTGAGTGTAGAGAAAAATTCAGATCTAGAATAATGATTCTGTTCTAAAAACACTACCCATGCACTTGGTTTTGAACTAGATACAAAACATGAATTCAAGAGCTTTAACCAATAAAAAGATTTTACAAAATCATCAAAACCATCAGGGTCACCAGGACAGTATTTCCATGCCCTGCTATTAGCTTAAGGGCACGTTATCTGTTACAGATGGTATTTTTCTGGCAGAAATCAAGATGGCAATATGCTATTACACTACAGCAAATGTATGTTAAAAATGATATATTGGTCTCACCTGGCATTGCAAAAGCTAAGAGGTGGCCAAAACCACAGTATGCAAATCAGCCACAGTACTGAAGAAGCTGCTGAAGCTCATACCTAACAAGACTTGGCCCTTCGAATGAAGAAAACAATACACTTAGCCTGGGAGGAAGAGACTACAGGAGAAAATGTAGGTCTAAGAACCTAGTCTGGTCATGAAAAATCTGACCACTTGTTCTAGAGTAACATTCTCAATTCTCCAGGATAAACTAAATATTAAAACCAGCACAGTAAACCAGGAAATCGTAACATTTAATTCTGCTACATCTGATATGCCCAACATCATCAAGTTTGTCTGAGAGTTACCATTTAGGTTTCCAGAGTTTTTGTATCTATAACATTATTTTTATGCAGCAGCCAGATCTTTAGCTTTCCTTTACTCCTAAAGTCATATACTCGTGTCCAAATACTAAAGAGCCTACTATGAAAGTGTGGACTCCCACCCTGATCTGTTTAGCACTACAAAATACCAGAGTGACAGAAATATACCTAGGATATCACTGCTGATACTCTGCTCAACACAGAAATTTGGGATCAAGGTAGCCTAAAATATTAGAGGCTGATGTCCCAGACTCTTGGGAACTGCAGATATGGAAAATGGAACCAGGAATAAGCAGAACACTTTGTTTCATGGAGTCTCAAACAAATCTGATTGTAGCAACAGCAGTCTAAAGAGCCTCAGCTCCTGACTGTTGCATAACCAGGTAAAAATCCAAACATGCCCACAGACAGCATTTACTGTGTGTGGATTTAATGTGGAATTACAAGTCCTCTGATCTCCCTCCCACTTCAGCATAGGCTAATGAAGTGCACACAGTCCCATGGCAAGCCATATAGCTGTAGCAACCACCTTTCCATCAGGACTGTACCTGGCTTTGGGGTTCACGTAACGTTTCTCAGGTAACTCGCATCAGTCTCATGTTCAATATCCCTGAGCAGCGTGATTTGGGATGTGATATCCCTGTGTGGAAATATTTCTGTGTTTGCTAAAGGCAGGAAGCAAAAAAACCAGAAGTGGCAATAGAAAATACCTTAGAGACTCATTGGATGCACTCAGCGAACACCATTAGCAAACACAGAGCTGTAAGTGCTTTTTGAGTGGTGTTTGGTGGAAATCTGTGTGGAGGGTGACTTATGTCTCTGAAGTAATTTCTTCACAGGGGTGGCTGTAAGTCAGGCTGGGAAGCAGCTCCAGGGACCTCACAGGTGTGACTGGTTTTGCTCCTCTGAAGAGTTTAAGTGTTTTCTGCAATAAGAACTAAAGCTCATTTTTACAAGCCATATCACAAACCTCTGAAACAAATACTGGAAGGGAATAAGGCAAATCTACAACTCCTCATCTTTCCTGTGCCCTCTTCAGTACAAGTGTGGAAAGTGCCTGTGTGTGCACATCCAAGGGAACATTGGAATGCATGAGTTTATCAAGGCATCTTGGACGAGAAACAACCTGTGACAAATTCCTTAGAACTGCTACGACATGCTAAAGAGCTACAGCACCAAAGAGGATCCATGCAGAAGAGGTGGGCTTGGAGGGATGGCCAAGTTCTAGAGAGTTCCAAAGCCACAGCAGCCCGTCTGCAGCTGTTTGGGAAGTTGTCATAAACCCACCAGTTATTGATTACTCTAATTTATGCTGGGAGCTGCATGGACCCTTGAGCAATCTCAGATTAAGAGACTACAGGTCTCTAACCAGGGAATCCATCTTGCCTACATCTTAAAGGTATCCTGTTTTGCCTCTTTGTGTTTCGGATTCTGCTGTGCCATGGTTTGCTAACCTGGTTGTTTCCTACCTCGCCTGTTAAAAAGCCCATCATTTTATAAGTTGTTTAAGATGGATGAAAAGATGCCTTTGATATAATACCAATCTAAAAGCTTCCTGGGAGTTTGAATGATTTTTGTCTTTATATATGGAGGAGATTAAGGGAGACCTGTGAGGGCTGCAATAAAATAGGAAGTGAAATACTTTGCTAAGGCAACATTTTTTATTAAATTGATTTCTCTGACTTTCCTTGCTCCTAAAGAAAGTCTCAACCATACTAATGAGTGTGCATTTCAGTCAGAGATACTTTACCCCATCCTATATATTTGGGATATGATTAGATCCTCCTGAGCAGATGGAGAAAGAATGCCTGGGGGATATTCTGGAGAATGAAGACAATCCACATCCTTGTGGCATGGTGCATATGGCACTGGGATGTGATTTGTGAAATTTGAGTTGTTCAGACTTTTGCCTACAGGTGAGACAGCCAGGCACTCACCCAGGGTGCCTTACAGGGCACCTTACATTCCTGCATATCTTATGTACATTCTGGTGTCTCAGACAAGTCTTTCCTGGACATCCAATGCAGGAGCTTTGCCAGCAAGCATCACCCAACCGAATTGCTCTTAGTTGCTGATTTGCAGAATTTACCTTTTCTGTGTGTCTGCCCTTAGGACAAAGAGAAGTATTGCATTCACAGCCCACAGAAGCCAAGTCCACCACTGTGAAAGTGGTGAAAGAAAAAGACTGAATCCCCCTAGCAATGTCCTTTTTCCTTGCTCAGCATGCCCATAAAACAACCTGATTGTTAGGCTCTTTGCATAACCCCACTTTTTTTAAGATGAGCTTTTCTACAAGAAAATTAACAGTCTTCAGCTCAGTTCTTTAATATCAAAAAATGCCAGTCAAAGGACACAGTTTATGAAACTGTGCTGCTGTAGTCTGTCTGGAAAGAATAAGGAGGAACTATCATTATTATCAGCTCCTGGATGCTCTATACCTTACATTTCTCTCTAATTTTTGTCTCTCTTTCTTATCTTTAGAAAATAATAGGTTAGAAAGGCTTGTCACCAGGACAGGACATCTCTAACTGCCTATTTTTTTTTTTTTTTCTGTTCTACATTGTGAGGCAGAAAAGAACAGATGAGGGGTCAGGGAGGTAGTCAGTCAGTCAAAGTAGTCACTCAATTGTGAGTAGTTAGAATTAAAATTACACAATTTAGTGGAGTGTTATTCAAAAGAGATGTCACACTTTTTGATTGGCCAGCATTAGATGTGCTGGTTAGCAAACCAAAAGGTCAGGGAAGATGAAATAACAGAAAAGAATACTCAAATAAGGCAATGCATAATTATCTTGCTGTATTTCTCTCTGTTAATCAACCAATTTTTGATCATTCCTCTACCAAACAGCAAGAGCAAATAAGCTCAGATCATGTAAATAAACACGAGAAGAATCTGATTTGTATCAGCAAAATCCTTATTTCCACTATGATCCATCAGGATTAGCTGCAAGCCCCTAGAAAAGTCAATCTGTCTGTTAAGTGCAGCTTTTAAATAAACTGGGATAACATGTTTCTGATTACAATTTGGTATGGGTTTCTTGGAAGTGGTGTTGTCCCACAGCTGGTGTGGGGAAGGACCCTTGACATGATACCTGCTTCTTTACCCTGCCTGGCTGGGCAGCCAGATGTCAATTATTTTGTCTGAGACTTCACCTCCCAACTTGTAATAGCATCCAGAAATAATTTTAGAAACGTATGGCAACTATGCCTCGTCCATGTCAACAGATGTCAAACTGAGTATCAGCTGAATCATGGCTGATTCAGGCTTTTCTCCAGCAAAAAAATTAAAATAGAGATCTGAGACCTAAACACTTTTTCAAATCCAGCTTTGTCAAATTGCTTACAAGGGTAAAACGTATTTTGCTTAGTAATTTCTTTTAATTTTACTTGATCTTAATTTTAAAAAAATCTGTGCTTGAAGTAAAATGCTTTATTTGATCACATTTTTTTGCCTGCAGAATCCTGGGTAAACCAAACAATAAGGACAACTGTAATTCTGAGCCTGTCTTAATATAAATCCAATTCAGAAAACACACTTAAGTATTTGCTCAACATTAATGAGACTTATCTTTAATGAAATTTAGTATATTCTAGAAGCTTAGCAGGTATTTTAGTGGTTTGCTGAATCAGAGACTAAAGTAGTCTCTGGCTGGTTGCTCCTTTCTCATTTATACTATTATTAAAAACAAATAAACACTTCCTTTGTGTTGGATAATTTCTTTTTATACTGAGTCCAGCATGATTTATTAATAAATTCCTATGGATTTTTGTGGCCTTTTTTTCCTAATCCTTTCTCTTGTATTTCTAGTTCTCCACAGGCTGCTTTTTCTTTTTCTTTTTCTTTTTCTTTTTCTTTTTCTTTTTCTTTTTCTTTTTCTTTTTCTTTTTCTATTTCTTTTTCTTTTTCTTTTTCTTTTTCTTTTTCTTTTTCTTTTTCTTTTTCTTTTTCTTTTTCTTTTTCTTTTTCTTTTTCTTTTTCTTTTTCTTTTTCTTTTTCTTTTTCTTTTTCTTTTTCTTTTCCTTTTCCTTTTCCTTTTCCTTTTCCTTTTCCTTTTCCTTTAAACATTTCCCCATTGCTTATTTTCTCTTCATTAAGATTTTCTGAACGGAATAATTATTGTTCCTTCTCCAGTTTTCTTCTCTCTCCTCCTTTCATTCTAATACCAAAACATTCTTTTCTATTTTTGTATTTCTTTTGCCTGCACAAGTGTAACCTCTTCCTGTTAGAGAAGGCAGGAGTGAATAGGGCCCCCAGGAGAAGAAAACAGATTCAATGTAAAGGGAGTCTTGGAAAGGTCATCAGAAATATTGAACTCGAGCAAGGACAGAAGTTCTGCTAAACCCATAAAATCATTAAAACAGATCAGTGAAAGGCACAGAAGAAATTCAAGACTGAGACTGTAAGAGTGAGGGAAGGTGAGTTATGAGCCCAGGCAGGCACATGTCCCACTCTAGTCCTACAGTGAGAAAAGGCAAGTTTTGCTGAGTTTTCTTTGCAGAGCTGGCTTGTGCTAGCACGTCCCATGGAATGGGGCACAGGGAGGAATCTAATACTGTATGCTACACGCTGACCCCTGGAACAGGAACAGTGACCCTCATCTGCCTATGCAACATGCTGGAAGATCAATGTGATATGCAAGAACTTGTTTATCAGTTATGATTATTTACTTTATTCACCCAAGAAATGCTGGCTGTGCCTGTGGGGCTGCACTCTGTGGCTGCAGATGTCTCAGTAAGATGATACCACAGACCCATGACACGCAGCCAGTACTGGCAAGTAGCAAAACCAATGCAAGCAGCCAGCTTGGTCTCCTCTCTTGTACCATCTGCCCTCTTCAGGGATATATCACATTATTTACAAGTTTGTAGGAAGCAAATTTTCCACAGTGATTTAGAAAAGATGGAGTGGACAAGTGTAAACACGGTTCTCAATTTTTTACAGAATTATTCATCTTGAACCCTACAGTTGCATGTTATCTGCCCTATAATATAAGAGGATGCTGGTAATCCTCTTATATTAATGGTAATCCTTACCATTCAGATTCAAATCACTGTCCATTTGGTATAAGAACCAGCCTCCAGCAGTATCCAGTGATGGTTACTTCAAAAATGTTGTGTTAGACAATCACAGATCTAGTGTCTAATAAAGGGCATGTCTAGCTCTACTAGCTAGCAGCTGATTACTGTCCTAAGCAAATAGGACAACATTTTATCAAAACCACTCTTAATTTTATAGAAGGAAAAATAAATCAAACACTTCTGTGAACAAGATATTCCCCCTATTGGAATTTCCCTGTCACTCTCCACAGCTGCTGCAGTCACCAAAGATACCACAATTTTTTATTACATTGCTCTTGGAGGTTATCAGGAGCTCCAAAGAGTCATCAAAATAGGTCTTGAACCTTCACCTTAGCTTCCTCCTGCAAATTCTGCCAGTTTAGGTTAAACCACTGTGATGACTCAATTAACCCAATCAGCTGGATTTGGCACTGAGGAAGACCCAGGAGCATGGCACTTGCTGAGGAGACTGTCCAGGTGAAGAGCATGCTCTTTTTAGACTAGCACCTCAAATAACTAATCCCAAAGGAACATGCCTAATAATGCTCAAGTGTGGGCTTCTTTTGACTACATCTATCTCAACAGGTCCACTATCATGCGTTTAAACCAGAAAAAGGCTAGGAATTGTACCTTTCTCACTTCTAGATTTATTTAGTTGGTGAAATTAGTATTACTACTGCCACATTCTTCATATGATTTTTTCATATGAAGTATTTTTTCATATGAAGGAATTTTCATATGATTGAGCTGGTAACTAAGGTATTGCTCAGTGAGAGTAAAGATAGAAGAACTCAAGTGAAGGTAGGGACAAGCAAAGCTATCGAGCTTCCAAAATAATCTGTATTCCCAGCAAAGGACTTCATCCATTATCTTCACTGTACAAAAATAAAATTCATAAGAGTGCATGTGTTATTTTTCTTTCAGCACACAACACCTTATGTTCTTGAAACAGCATATGATGGAAAATTATCATATTTTCTGGCAAAGCTCCTCTCTGAAATAAAGCAGGGGATTCCAGGCTTTAATGAATTGAATTGCTTGGCTTTGTCCCCTCTGCCTTTCTAAATAGGACCTGTTCCCATTGTGTTAGATATTACAACATTATTTTTTCCAGTTCATAATTGAAACATGATTGGTGAGGAATATCAGAGCTTCAGGGCAGGAGAGATGACCTCCTCCTCTGCATCATTTCCATATCCAATCCAGAGTTCCCAGCAGCTTGGGAATAGAAGCAAATACAGGGTTTGTGCCGCAGAAAGAACTGAAGGATCACCCTGCTTTATGGCACAAACTGGCATGATACAAATGATTGAAGGATCTCAGCTGGAATGGGAGCCTGGATACTGGAATACCAGCTGTATGACAGGAGAGTGGAATTGCCCACTACAGACCTAAGGGCAGGGAGGGAGTTCTTGACCAGCAAGCAAAAAACCATCTACCAGAGCTACTGGAAAACACGTGAAAGCTTTCATGGTCTTCAAGGCCCGTTCTGCAACACAGTTCAGAAACCAGAAGACACCGTGGCCACCCACTTCCCCTGTGCATCCCTGAGAAACACAACTGTGTTAACTGACCACAATGTGGCCACTTCTCGTTAATACAGCACTTTAAAAACTAATATTCTTTTATTGACTTCCCCCTCACTCCTTTTTGAAGGTGATCTTTCTGGAGCAGACAAACACCTGGGGTCACACTGGTGAGCTGCAGCCACCTTGCCTGCCTGCCAGCTCTGCAGCTCCGTGCGCTTCATCTCCGGGACGACGGTGTGACTTTTGGAGGCTCTATGCCTCATTTAGCCCTGGTAATGGCCTAATTGGGTTGGAAAAATGCAGGAGCATGATAAAGAAACAGCTCTGCTGCGCTTATTTCAGCAGGTGGAAAA
>VYXD01001989.1:271652-290868 GCA_013397195.1 Hylia prasina | reverse complement strand
AGAGGAGAGGAGAGGAGAGGAGGCAAAGAACAAGGCAAACCCACCAAACCCCTATTTTCTACCATGACTAGATATTTATGCGTGTAGTTTTATTTATAATGGAGCATTATGCTGACTAGTTCCGCTGGTGGCAGGATTAATGTGTCAAATGAAGGAGCACCAGAAGAGGGCCAGATTTGGATAAGCATTTCCACTTCCAGTAATTTTCTACAGCAGTTGGCCCCCTACCAATAGGGCTTCACTCCATCCCCACTTAGTTCTTAGTAAGGGCTGAGATAATGTGTGCTGTCATTATCTAAGTGAGAGGGGAAAGGTGAGTGGGAGAAAAGGTGAGAGGAAAGGCAGGTGCCAAGAGTGACTATTTCAGGAACAGCAAAGGAAGCAGTTAATACCACTAGCCAAATGTCCATTCACCATTTCTCAGCCGCACTTTCTCCTCTCCTCGGAGGAATCTTGCTACCTACCCAAAGAAAACCATCCTATCCTCTTTTGAGTTATTCCAATTTTTTTTCCTGGAATCCCATAAACCACGCAAAGAATGAAATGCTACCCCTTGCCTCAGAAAATCTCAGAAAAAGAGAAAGAAATATATACCCTTTTATAAGTTTCAAAAGATGAGGAACCTCTTCCTTTAGGAATCTGTTCTTCAGCAACAAGAAGAGTGCAAGACCAGGGGACAAACCAGATTCCCCTTCACCTAAAGCGATAAATCAAGACATTTACTTCACAGTGGAAAAGAGAGCCTTCCCTTTGGATGGTCTTTTTTTAATGAGCTCTCATCATCCCAAACAACATCCCAGCTATTTACCTGACTTTGCTTCCTCCCTTTCCTCTCTCAGTGGGATTCCTGTGTTATCTCCAAGCAGAGTCTTCTTGAGCTGGAGCCAAAATTGCTCATCCAGCATTGAAGTCACAGAAGCATTCTATACTTGCCACCATGTAAAGGACAACCTGTATCTATTTTAGTTCTCTGCCTTGGGGACTGGTACAAAATATCGTGTGTTTTATTCATGTCTTGTATTAAAACTTCCAAGAGTAGATATTTGGCTGATAAAAGTTCTAGAGGATCCTGCTGTAAATCAGGACACATCCTCTCTGGTAACACTTTAAAAATCTCATTGGGCCTCGGTGCTCTTATTTACAGCACAGGCTTACAAACATTTCCATCAGCACAACAGCAGGTGCAGCAAACAGCATGGAGCAAGCATGAGCAGCCAGTGGGAGGAAAAAGAACTCAAGGATTTTCAGGCAACCTCTCATGCCTCCTTTGGGAAACTCACTGGAATCGCTCTTAATAACCTTTTACTCACATTTCCTGCCTGCTGCTTATTATGACTTCCTTGCTAACTTGAAAAAAAATGTGTTGAGGGGCAATTGCTGAACCCATCAAGTGGCCAGCAACAAGATGATTTTTAAGATTCTCAGTGCTCTAGCGGTAACATAAAAATTTCCCTGTGGGAGCTCAATCAGCTCAGCCACAGAATTATTTTGATGGACTAGAAATTTTTAGTGCTTGCCTTCATCTGGTAATTGCCTGGGTACCAATACTGGTGATGTGGTTACAATTAAAATATTCAAGCAGAATGTGGCATCAGCCAGTAAGAGGGGGCTGGTTTCAACCGGGCTTGGAGCTTTAAACAGGACAAACTTTAACAATCATCATTCCCACTGGCTGGTAGTGTAAAATCAAATGGGAAATGTAAATTCAAGTGTTAAGCTTATACAATCATGGACCTAAAATGCACTTCCAGGCACAAAAATATTCACACTAAACCAGAAGCTGTGTGAAAAAAAAAAGTTGGCAATAAAAATACTAAACCCCACTTATTTGTAGCATTGAAGAAAGGGGAAAGTAAAAACCATTAATAAGTGCTAAGATTCTAAATATGCAGGGAATGTATGAGGGAGGTTTATAAGATCAAGGAAGTAATAAATAGTTAACAGAGGTAAAGAAGCAAAAATGCTATTTTTATAAATATAAAATGTGCCTGAGACTGGCCATGAGCCCACTGCTAGATGCGGGTGATAAAACTGTAAATGACAATCCAAAAAAGGCGGAAATATCGAATAAACATTTTGTCCTTCGCACATTGTTTTGTCCTTGGAATGAAGCTGTAGAAAGTATCATCCCATATTACGTCAGCCCAACAAAATTCACCGTAGGTAATAAAAGGAGATGTGAGACGAGATCTGCTAAAATTAAATGTTTTCAAATCAACAGGCCTGGAGTCTAACATAAACTAAATAAGGAGTTCTCCGAATCACTAGTGTTGATACTGAACAACTCATGGAAAAATGGGAAAATTTCAAAGGGTCAGAGAACTGCAAGTGTATGCAGTTATTAAATAACTACTAAAGAAGGAAGGCCCAGGAAATTATAGGCATCATACCCCATGTCAGTCTGGGTACAATAATTAAATGAGTTAAGCCAGAAGTCTTACTAAAAATCAATGAGGATAAAATATTATTAATTTGAACCATATTTTTAAAAACCTCCACTGTTTTTTTAATGAAATTAATGAACTAGATAAAGACAACTATATAGAGTACAACATGGACATGTCCAAGGCATATGATTGACTGGATTAAAAGCTGCAATTAATAGATTCAAAACTAGTATATGGATAGATCTTAAAGATTTTGTTTAAGGGATGGTATCAATGAAAGGAGTATTTTCTGAAGAAACCACTCAGAGATCAATGTCATTCTGAACCAATTCCATATTTTTTAATCAGTCCTCTAGATTGTAAAATGAAGCCACATTTTTTAAAAGCTGATACGAACAAAAAGCTAGCAGCGAAGAAGACAGTTTTAATGTTTGATTGATCACTAATGTTGGCATGTACAAAACTAAACTCTCCCCTGGGCACCAGTGATTTTCTGTGCTGTGCTCAACATACTCATCTTCCTTGTGGCTCTGCATTGAAATAACTCCATAACTCAATCTCATGTTTCAAGGCTTCTGTGGACAGCCTGCAGGGGGGAGAGGACTGCTCTTTTTTCTGATGCCCAATTTACCCTCACGCTCTAGGATGCTTGAAGGAAGACAAAGCTTCACTGATTGGCAGCAGCTAGACTGAGACCCTGAAAAAGTTGCACCAGTGTCCTGCTAGGACACAAAGGATCTATTTTTTCTTAAGTGCGTGTGTTGGTCTAACTTGCTCACACGCTGAGGGTCAAATTTAAAGTCAGATATGGAATTAGGAAGGAATTTTCCATCCCACAAAGACTGGCGAGAATCCCAAGTGCAACCAACCCACTGTTTTCTCTTCTTATCTCCCCAGCCTTGTACAGGGAGATGCAAGTAACAAACTTAAACCCAGAGATTTAATAGACTTACAAGATCTTAAAATAAAAAGGGACATATTTTTTCAAGGGATGCAATCACCGCATGACTCAGAGGCTTGATTCTCCTGAGTCAGTGCAGGGCAGAAGGCATGCTTAGTGTTTTGGTAAGGGAAGGGTATGTGTGATGTTGTATGTCTCACAACAGTTGTATTGAGAGCTCCTCAGGACACAACACAAGCCTCAGGGCAATAGGAGAGACAGTGTGTATAGACAGTGCTGTAGAGGTGCCACTGTCATAAAATGAGAACAATGTGATACTGAATTCTGCTGCAGATCATCTGAACTTTGGTTATTGAGGAATTCCTCCACTTGGATGTTTCAGCTGTTTAACCCAATCCTGCTAGACTGGGGTAAACACCTGACTCCTCCTAGAGTCCATCCAACCAAAATGACCACAAAACTGGCTAAAAAGTAGCCACTAGTTAGAACAACTTCTGGTGTTGACAGATCAGCTTACTGACAAGGGAAGTGTTTCCTATAGTGTCAGCACAGTAAAAGTTGAAGTCTAGGTCACATGTATACTTGTCTCAAGCATAAACAAAAAGCCCTGATAAGTTCCAGATCTAGAGCCCTTTTCCTGTGGGCGCTATTGTAGTGAAGCAGAACAAGCCTGGTTTGATGTTCAGATAGCACACTAAACCTGCAGTGTTAGCAATGGTGTGATGCCTTGTTTTGACTTACACACTGAAGAGAGCAAAGACAGGGCCTCAAAAGGAGAATAAATATAGATGAGCAAGAGGTTATTTCATTGGTATCTCACTTTTTAGAGAGCTGCCCACACTTACAAGGGGAAAAGCAACCACTGAGCCTGGAAATGCGTTCTCAAACCCTCACTAAAGTGATGTCTGACTTTCTCTTGCTTTTAATTGTACAGATTCAATACTCAAAATGTGCCCTTGCTAAGACCTACCAGATCTGTAGCCACCTAAAGAGCAACATATTACAAGGTGAAAGGGAATACTCTTAAAATTAACCTATCAATGGATCTCCTTTCTCACTATTGAAAAGATAGACCTAAGGCGTACCACAGGAATGCACTTCAGCAAATCTGGAGTCCTGTAAACTAGAATTTCTATTAATTCTATTAAAACAACAGACTGCCAGTAAAAAAGCACCACCACAACAGTCAAGGCAACAAACATTACAAAGTGACTGGGAACAGCAAATTTGAATCAAATCATTCAACCCTTTTGCTTACCTTGATTATGTCAGACAATATTATTAAAGACTCTTGCTAGAGACTCCATGATACCACCTTTCCAAATTACAAAGAGTCAAGGCAAGCTGCTCCTAAAATTTCAGAAGACAGCATATTCCCCCTTTTGCTATCTACGAAGCTGAAGGCAACAATTTCAAACGAAACAAAGCACTCCCCTCTGGGTCCTTCTGCAGGGAATCAAGGAGGGCACAAAACTACCATTAGCATTTGTAACCTCTTTCTGAGCTAAACCCATTAGCTACAGAAACATTGCTAAGAAAACAGTAATAGGAGGCACTTCAGTAAACAACCACATCAGCAAGACTTCAAGTGTTCACTGCTTATGTCTAATTTCTTGCCAGCTTCATTTCTTGCTCAGTCATTTACTTCTCGTGCAACATTGAATGCAGCAAAAGAAATCTCTGCTTCCTTAGCCAATAAATAGATAACAACTAGCTGTGACCACTTTTGTGGAGGATGGAGGATGTTGAGACTGAATAATTGTTCCTCAGCAAAATGAAAGAACACAATATTATTATATATAAAATTATGATAATGATCTGTGTACACCTCTCATAGCTTCTCTCCATGGATCTAAGACTTCCTAACAAACACTAAATTAATCCTTGCCACCACACTCTTGGAAGACAAATGATACTTTGCTACAATTTGTTTGCAAGTGGGAGAATGTAATGAACAGCTAATGCTTACACATCTAATTTAAAGAAATGCTTTCATGATTTTATTTGTAAATGTTTATTTAATTTCCCAAAAGTGAAACTGAGAAAAGTGTACTATTTTATGCCAGACTCTCTCCACCCCTTCGGCTCTTTGAAGCCTTACAACATCAAGCCTGTAAATTCAATTTCTCTGTCTGGAGGCTCAGATCTAATAGCTCTGTCTGGAACATCAGTATCAAGGGATGTTGTCTTCAGAGTTTAGAGGAAAATAGCAGAAAGAGCTTTCTGGAGAGACAGAAAAATTCTATTATTTATTTTAGAGACAGATTATTAAGGGGTGACAACTACAAGAATGTATTACTTTTATTAGCAGCATCTCAGTATTAAAGTGTACACCAAAATTTATGTAAAGACACAGAAAAAAAAGAATGTACTCTCACCTATGTATAATTTGCCCAGGTTCTCTCTCCAGCAGAAATCATCACTGCTCATTTTAGAACAGCACACAATGAGCTGGGATAGCTAATCTCCCACCTCAGGTCCTACTATCATCTCCAACAATTTTAAGTTCTTTAAGCACTGAGGCAAGAGGACTTCATGTTACTATCAGGAAGTGTCATCACTAGCAATGAATATTCTTACTGCTAAGACTTACACATATTCTTATATCATCACTTTTTAAAAACCCATTTTTGCAAGCCTGCTGTATTCTTGGGCCAGTAAATTTTCAATGGTGTTTAAATTTTCTGACATGCTTACTGACATGCATATCAAGGGTGTTTTTAAAAATCCACAGTGATTTTTTGTCTTCAATCTGTCCTGACTGAAGGATGCAGCTGGGTAAGTTTCTCAACCATATTATGGTGCATGTGTTAAGACCATCAGGAAGAGTCAATGCTCAAACTGTACTCAGGAGAGAAAAAATGAGGACTGCTCTGCTGAGATCCAGAAACCCAAGTTTGGCTCTTCCTTTTCCTTTTTCAAAGGTGAGCAATTTTTCAGCCAACTGTCCTTAATATGGATCTTTGCCATGATACCTTCTGTTGAGAACTATGAATCAGACACCACCATTGCTCATATTTTTGTATTTGGGTGGTTAATATTTCTGAATTTATAATATATGTATATATTCAGGTATTTCATGTATTTAGAAATGCATAAACCCATCAGTGTGTCTTTGTGTGTTTGTCAGTCTATATGCTATCAGCCTAGCTGTTCCTATCAACTTTGCTGCATCTTTTGGGATCTAGCCATGTTGAACAAAGTTTGCATCATGGCAGCCCAGCAAAACTTGCAGCTTTAAAACAACACAGTTTTTATGGAAAAAAATCCCAATTTCTCATTTGCAAGGGCAGAGATTCCAAACCAGTGTGGTTACATAGGTCCATCACCTTAAGAGGTTCAGGCCTTGAGACGAGTTTCCGTTTAAGCACAATTTACTGTTAATGCACTTGACACATGTTGAAATGGATCAATCATTGCAGTTAGATCAGCTTTCCCTAAGCCAGAATGTCTTATATAGACCTATAAATATGTAGATCTTTAAATATAGATCTGTTTCCAGTAGAGCTCCAGCAAAACACATTGTTGAATAAACACAGCTGCAATGATTGATAATAGGAAATTAAGAAATCACCTGAAAGTAAGAAATTCTCTATATAACTTTTATATGCTTCCATGACTTGATTTACATAATTTTGGTTTCTCTGTTAAATCCTACCCTCACTTCTTCTTTGGAGCAGTATAATCCACAACATCCTCAGTCTCCTCTTTCTTATTCAGAGAGAGCCACAAGCACCTGATGTTTTGTTTGTGAACGTGCTGGCAGTCTGCTCAGATGCCTGGCTCAGGTCTCAAAAACTGGTGTTTTAACCTGGGCTGAAGAGCACATATCTCACCTGCAGAGCATGAACCTCCAAACACACTTTGCCAATGGTCAGACCATACAGCAAGAGGATCAAATCAAACTCACAGTGTGGGAAGGTATGATAACAGGAAATGTAGGGAAAATGCAAAGCCCCAGAAGCCAGGAGCTGGATTAAAAGAGGACATAGCTTTGAACAAAGGCTCAAACTCTGCTCTAAGTTTTGAGTGCAAAAGAGATGTCCAGAAAAACAACACTTGACGAACTTCCTTTCTCTTGATATTGTATGATCTTAAAAGGATCCAACAGTCAACCACATGCTTTCTGATTTCCAAACTAGCAACAATTCAAGACCATGGAATAGCTAATACTACTTGAAGAACTGCAAACCAAATTGATTCCCAATACAAATTTCTAAAAAAATATTAAAATCTGTGTAAAGCTAATTAAAATTTCAGAACCTGCTTTCAATTTTACCTATATTTCTTTTGTAATTACCTGATTACTTATGCATGATTAAATCACACTGTAGCCACGGAGCAGGAGTTTTTCCTCAAAATACAATTGAACCTGAATGATTATTTTGCTATTTTATATAAATGAGTTGAAATAACTTCTGTCATGGAAACACATGACCTAGGATGGAGCTGAAGAAATAACTAGCTCAGCTTCACAACATGAGCTCAAGTCTGTACTATTCATCCATTTTTAAAATTTTTCATCTCAGAATGAACGAGAATGACCTTTTGATTTCTCAATTGAGATTCACTTTATCACACAATCTGTGTTTACACAGTCATAGTGTATTCCTAGAATAATATCATGTCAAGCAGCTGTTACTGTAGTTTTATATGTATTGATGTAGAGTCTTGGAGCATGCAGAACATTTCTGAGGAAATGGTCCAAGAAGATAGTGTAAGAAGGACAGCTCAGTTATCAATCTGCAGAGGAACCACAAGATCCTCTTTCTTTAGGCATTTAGGAAAAAACCAGAGGTATAGCAGGTAAGAATTGGGATAAGGTTTGCAATCTGATGTAGTTATGAATTTTGTTCAGAATGAGGACATCTGTATATTTTTAAACGTGATTACCACTCTTAACCATTTAAGTTGTACTGTAAACATACACCATGTTAAACAGATGTCAGGCCTGCAGAGGGCTTTACAAACAAAATAAATGGTGGGAGAGAGGTTTATTTTTTGCCTCTTTACAATTTACACAGTCCATTCAGATAGGGATTTTATTGCTTTATTAATAAAAATTAAAGATAGCAGAAAGCAATGCATCTAAGCATCTGTCACCGCCCCTAGTTTAAACAGTTGACTGAGAAGAGACTTTGTGCTGCAGCAAACAATTACACAGAAGTAAATGTTGCTGTACAAGTCATGCCAAGGTTCTCCAACTGTTCTTGGCATAAGACCAGCAAAGGTGAAACCAAAATAGCTTTATGTCATTCTTGCAGTTGCCCAAATCTAGTAACACACAGAGAGGCCAGCTCCAGCCCTGCATGTCACAGCTACAGGACTGCTCTGTCCATCACACACTCACCTGTGGTTCCAGCAGGGTATATGATAACTGAGGACCACGGGGAGAAGGTGAACTTTAATTCTCACTGGTGTTTTCCCAAGGCACGGAAACATTAGGTGAGCTGGCTGGTACCAAGGCAATAGGCCTCTGGATTTCAGAAAGAGCTCAACTGAAAAACTCTCCTCTGTGAACTTTTTGGAGGAAAAAGTGCCATAATGTTAACTCAGAGCACTTTAATTTAAACTGGGTTAAGTATAAGGCAAGATAGGCAGAGAGCACAGGAAAGGCAACTGAGAGCATCTCGAGGAAGCCTTGGGGTGTTGGTGGATGGAAAGACTGACATAACCAAAGAACCTGTACTTCCAGCCCATAAAACCAATCACATCCTGGCTGGCCACTAGGTCAAGGGAGGTGATTCTCTAGTCCACTTTCATGAGACCCCATCTAGAGTGCTGCATCCAGCTCTGGGGCCTCTGATATAAGCCTGGAAAAGAGAAGTCTGAGGGCCACCATATGGCAGCCTTCCAGTAAAAAAAGGGCTACAACACAGCTGGAGAAGGACTTTTTACAAGGGGATTTAGCGACCATACAAGAAGTGATGGTCTTAAACTGAAAGAGGTTTAGATTAGATATTAGAGAAAAATTCTTCCTTGTGAGGGTGGTGAGACACTGGAAAGGGTTTCCCAGAAAAGCTGTGGATGCCCCATCACAGAAGTATTTGAGGCCAGGCTGGATGGGACTCTGAGGAACCTGGTCTGACAGAAGGTGTCCCTGCCCATGGCAGGGAGGTCAGAATGGAATGATCTTTAAGCCTTCTTCCAACCCAAACAATTCTATGATCCCACAGGTCATTGTGTTCAATTTCTATCAGCCCACAGCACTGAAAGGAAAAGATGAGAGCCATGAGTTACCTAACCCTACTGCCAGCTCTTTTAGTGAAATCGTGTTCTCTTAATTAAGAGAGATAGGTCTCATAATCCCTTTCCCCAACATGATGTGAGCTCTTGCTCATCTAAAATACTTAACCTAGGAAGGACATGTGGATTGTTAGGTACACAGCAGCACTGCTGCACTACATGCTTGAATAAGAATTATGAACTCTCTTTCCTTCCTAGTTGTAAGGTTATTAGATACCTGAATAATTTTTAGTGCTTTGCTTCTGATGAAGGGGTGTAATATTAGTCTGAGCATCACAGAGATACATTAACTGGCAATTATTGTCTAAAGCCAGAGACAAACCATCAAAAGAAAAGAAGAAAAAAGGATGAATCCCAGTGAGGAACAAAATATTTAGGCTTTTACATGTTTCATATGCTTATCAAAAATTCCTCTCTCCAATCTCTGGGCCTGTAAATCAGATCATTTTTCAAACTTGAGTGTAAGTTGCCACCTAAACCTATGTTTAAATCAAGGACATGAATAAGAGTGTAAGTATCCAACAATAGAAATCTGAACCTGAAAATTATAGTTGTGCTTTTTTTTCTACTTTAATAATCCTTGATACAAAATGGGAAGTCGTCACACTGCAATTAGACATTTTTATAAGCTCTTTCAGATCTTTGAATGAAACACAGTACCTCAATGCCAAGCTGTTGTCAACATTTTTACTGTCTGGAATTGTGTGTTTAAAACTCTATCAAGTCAACCTTCTGTATTTCTGAGACAGCTATTTCAGTGTGTTTTGGTTTACTATAAAAGACCTTTCAAACAAGGCCATATAATGTAGGGTTGTTTCAAACACTGCCTGTAATAACAAGATCTTAATAGTCCACATGTGTTGCGTGCAAGTGTACTCCCTACAATTTACAAGATGTTATTGTTTTTAATGGACAACCCTCCAAACCTACCTGCCAGTTTGGAAATTACTAACAGCAACAGAAAATTGTGAAGACAAACTGCACCCTTAGTGTCAGCTACAGTCTTCTACATCCCCCAGGTTGTTGGCACAACTGTCAATGATTCTCAGTCACACATCAGTAATTCTTTGGGCAAGGTACACAAAGAGAGAGGATACAAACTGTTGTGCCAGTTCTGCCTGTATTATAATGTTTATAGAAATTACAGCACCAAGATTTGTTTTAGACTTTAGTAACTGCAGCTATTTTTCTGACAGACACCACAAAAGACGTATTAAGAAAATGAGACTGCCACAAATCCCCTCCCAGAATAAGATTTTCACTTAAAAAACTGCAAATATTAACAATGTCATGGCATTGCTTGTAGGAAAGACATTTTGGCAAAACTCTAAAAATTTCAGGAAACATAAGTATTTTGAGAGTAAGTAATTTACACTCTTTTGATATAGTGGCATTAAAATAATCTGTTCCTCTATAATAATCTTTGTCAATGGTCTCTTGTCACAGGATGTCATTGGTATTTTCAGCGTCATCTGCCAGGCACTGTCACCCAACCTAAAGGTTCTTAGATATATGATCATCTGCAGCTATAACTAGCAATAGTTCTTAACTAGAATCAAGGAAAATTAAGTGCTATGCCTCAGTGTCAGTAGCAGGCAATAAGTCTATTTCTACAAATACATTTTGATGTACAATGCATGAAATAAGTTATTAGGGGAGAAAGAAAACAGGCATTATATAGGGAAAGCATCTCATCCTCATACAAACAACAAACAGGGAGCATTCAGCCTCACAGTCCCTTGTTTCACCTTGTTGACCCTGTTCACTCCAATAGGTATGATGGTCTTCCCACATTTCCCTTAGGCAGGTCTGTAAGACAGCAGACAGTGCCAGCTCTCTGTCTGCCTCAACTCCCTCCCCACTGCTGCCTCTTGTCAGGTCTCCCCATGTACTCCAGACCCTCTCACTGCTGTTGGTTTCAGTGCTAACCCTGCAGCATCTCTCATTGCACTGTGCTGCCAGCTGTGGTGCTGATGATAAAACATCAGACATGTCCTACTTCAGCCAGAGCAATTCCAGTTTGACAAGTAGGGGAAAATGGCTGGAACCAGGCTCCTACATTCATACCTTCAGCTCTATCATTGCACACAGGAACTCCAACTGCAGAGAGAACCACTGCATTTCTTCCATATTGTTCATCCATGACAACCACCAGAATATATGGATATTTCTCTATCGTTGCACACAGGAACTCCAACTGCAGAGAGAACCACTGCATTTCTTCCATATTGTTCATCCATGACAACCACCAGAATATATGGATATTTCTCTATCGTTGCACACAGGAACTCCAACTGCAGAGAGAACCACTGCATTTCTTCCATATTGTTCATCTATGACAACCACCAGAATGTATGGATATTTCTCTTTGTTCTGAGTTCCGTTCCATTGAGAATGTCCAATTTTTCTTGTCCTTCATAAAACGCCTCAGTTTACCAACTGAAAACTGAAATAGACTCTATGGAAGCAATAAAAATAACTGAAGTAAAACAACTACCAAATACTTAATTTACTTCATTCGGGCTATTTCCAGTAAATGGTGACTGATTGTGCCTGTGTCAGATTCCAGCCACACAGTTCCTGATGCACCCATGGTCAGAGAACAATCTTAGCAGAAATGTACCTGTGACTTTGGTGATCAGACACCATGTGGTTTCATTTGAACCTCAGTTTTCAATTTCAGCTAAACACCTCCACCTTTCATGGCTGTGAACCAAAACTTCACTGCTAAAGTAGAGTAAAACAAATAGAGCAAGTGTTGCAGAAGCTCCAGAAGAGGAAGAGGTTGCAGTTGCTAACACTGAGGAGCTAAAGCTCAGGTCTTCGAACCTTCTTGAGATACTCATCACCCTCTTAAGCCACAAAGAATTTTCCACCCCCAGAAGTGTAATCCAGCTGCTACTTAAGCCTGGAGGATTCGGATCTCATCTCTGCAAGCCAGTACACTGACACTGTGCATCTTGCACCATTTCGTGGACAGACACTGCTCAAATCTCTCAGCTGAAAGCTCCCAGGCAGAGCATTCAAAGTATGTGATCTAACTGTGGAGGAGGGAGGGTAAAGGCCTGTTTAAGATTAAGCTCAGCTTTCTGTTTGACTGATGCTTTCGAAGGCTTTGATATGAAAATGGACACAACACATCAGAGACCATCAACTATGTAAACACTGCTTCTTAGGAAATGAAAGCAGCAGTAATTGCACCCTAGCTAGCTGCTGAAATTACTCAACCCAGGACTATCCTGGGAAGAAAAGAAGCACAGTATGCTATCAATGTGTTTCTTAAAGACAGAAATCTAACTGTTATGAAGAATTGATGTTTATACATGAGTATATATATTCACACATCACTGATGATATTTATGTCTGTAACCTCATTGCAATGCTTTTGACAAGGTATCATATGAAGTAATGTACTGAACAGACATCGTGGCACAAGAAGTGGAACTTGTTTCTGTTGTTTAGAAACCAGACTTTTATACTCAGTTAGTCACTCACTAACTGGATCCAGCCCCTTCAATCTCTAATACAAACCAGGAGAATTAGTTGGCTCCCTAAGGTGAGATAAGGACTACAGGCAGGTTCCCTGAAATAATAAACACAGGCAGCAGAAGATTTAGTATTACAGCTTGGTTTATAAATCTATGTGTTTTTCCCATGCTGAAGGCCACTAAATGGAGGAGATTCATCAGCGGGGTATGACATTTTATAATTTGTGCGAGAATATGACAGTCTTACAAAATATATGGCTATGCAGAAAGCATAAAATATCTGAGGGATTTATATGTGGCATAGATTAGTTGCCCTTTGAGCAGATTGTTGTCTTTCCAACACAAAGTTCCTGTAAGGAACTACCTCCACAATTCAAAATACTCACAGAACACTCATACAGAAAGAATTGCATCTGGTGTAGACCGTACTGCTTCGTGTTGTCTGGGAATAGTTTAGTTAAATTTCTCCTCAAAGGCTAAATGTAGAACATGTTCTCAGAGAGATCTGAAAACTGGATCCTGGTTGCAGGGCTTGGACAGCTGGCTTGCCCAGGGTTAGTCAAAAGGCCCTGGTGAGTACCAATTATGATATGTTCAAAATATTTAAAAACATATAGAGCTAAATTGGTCATCTTGGAAGCAACCACCAACTGCTCAGCAGACTGAGTGTGGTCCATGTGGACCCATTCAGTCATGACTTCCCACAACAGGGTCTCAAGCAATGTCAACTGAGCAGAAATGTGCACTGTATGTAGCAAAGACAGCAGTGAGGTGAAAGGTGGAAGGAGATGGGAATAAGGAAAAAATCCCTGCCATAAGCACTTACTGTTGAGGCACTAGTCCAGACATTTAAACTTGCCTGCACTGTGCCTTGCTAGAATATGAGAGATAACTGCAGCATCTGGCAGAAGTGACACAGGACCTGCAAAATATTTACTCTGTGCACCTGAAATGGTACTCACTGAAAATTTTAAAGGTACCTGAATCTTTCTGGGAAGATGAAAGGGTGCAAGCAAAACTGTGTGACACTCAGGTCCCTAATCTGCCAATTCACTGATGAGCTCCATCACCACCAGACCTCACCCTCCCTTTTCCCTTGTCACTGTGGAGTTCTGTGCAATGGCCCATGTGAACACAGCCATGAGTGGATGGTTCCATGGAGCTCCTGAGTTTGGCGGACACTTTGACACTAACAGCGAGTATGAGAGACACGCATCTGTTGCATTCACTGGTATAATTGGTCTGCTCCCAACCCTTATGCCTCCATGTCTAGTTGGTACTAGAGGAGCCAGCAATAATGGGGCCAGAGGAAATCCCCCCACAGTATTACATTCATTCAACAGTCTTTAGAAATGTTCCTTTACACGGGTAGTTCTTAAACAAACTTCACAAATAAAGCCTAATTAATGGTGCCAGTCCATAGGTGAGCAGGAGAGTAGAAAAACAGGAATGGAGAATGAATGTCTTCCTTTTCAGGAAGATTAGGGCTACAAGGTAAAAAGAAAGCACAGAGGACAGAAAGCAGAAAATAGGAGTTAGATAGTGCTTCTTGCAGGAAAGGACAGCATCTGTTAAGCTCTGTCTTGAGGAGATTACATGAAATTGAAAGATGAAGAGTCTTTCATCTCCTTAACCTAATCTGCCCAAGACAACTTCAGCACTCTGTGGCAGGGACCACTTTTCTGTTTGCAGAGCGTACTGTAGATCACTATTCTGGTTTATAACAAGTTCTTCCAAGTGAAGACAAGTATCATGTCAGGAGCCCCATTGCTTGCAAAACACAGCAGACTCTGAACAGTGCAGTGGTGCTGGAAGGCCTCACTGACTGAAGGCAGAAAGTCAGCAGAGCTGCTTACAGCAGGAATGATTTCTAGCGACACTTCAAAATCAGATTTTACTTTGGGTTGCTCCTATATGTTCTGCTTCTTATAGTATGTATATAAAGAACCCCCCAACCTCTAGTTTCTCAATGTTTTAATTCAAGATATCAAGTGTCCAAGAATATCAGCAGCCCAACAGGCAAAGAGAAGCATCAAAGGTCAAATTCTTTCAAGTAAAAGTGATCTTTCTGATTAGCAGACCTATATATATGTTGATTATTCATGTTAATCATCTTAATTCTGAAATCAACTGTCTTAAGTTTAATGATTTCTTGTATATTTGGTTTGCTCTGACAGGTTGGTGCATCTGTTATCTGTCTTTTAAAGCTCCCAACTGCTATTTTCAAGTAGGAAGTTTAATTAGGAAAAATTACTAAATGGATTCCATAATTTAAGGAAGTGTTGTAGTAAATTTGTTTTTACTCATTAGAGGTCACTTAATATGTTTCTAACTTATTAAGATGAAATATCTGGTTTTAGATCCTGAATACTGTCACAAGTCTCAAAAACAGTGTATTTGTGCAAACTATTACAGAAAAAAAAAAAGACCATCAAGAAATTCCTGTAGGTGCTAACATGGACACCAAGATAACTTTTTAAAACAGATGCCAACAGTTTAGCTGCAATGATCAGAGTATTCACATAACTTACCTACTATTTTGGTTGTGAGATGTCTTTGTGTTGACCCACTTTTATCATTTTTTTCAGAAATATGTGTGTACCTTCTGGCTGACTCACAGCTATGTAATAATTTTTTTGAGAGGACTATATTCCATTTCATGACTGGCTACAGGCTGCATCATAAATTCAAGACTCCTCACTCTCCACTGATCTCCCACAGATGCCAAAAGGAAGCTTGTACAGAGATCAAAGGAAGAATTTGGGCTCTGTGTAGTAAAATAAAACTTTCAGTTGTTATTTTTTACATCACACTCAGAACTGCTTATTGGAAAATGTTCTCCTTGCTAGGATCATTGCCATCCTTGCCTCCTGTCTCTTTTCCCTTCCCCATCCTTTCTTTTCTCTGTCTTCCTTTTCTTCTCTTTGCATGTGTCATTTCAGATTCTCACTCGCTGTGCACTGTGTTGGAATGGTCACTGTAACACGTGCAGTGCCACCATTAACCACAAGTACTTGCTTTCTGACAACTCCACAGTAGCTGGTTCAAAATTGTCTCCAAACTGAGGACACAGCACAATGGCCCTCACTTTCTGCTCAAGAGGATATTGCATATTTATATCTGCAATGTCACAGCTGGGTTTAACATTTCCTCCCCCCCCCTCCCAGGGCTTTTCAAGAATCAAAAATCATGACCCAGGCACTTACAAACTGCTTTACCCATATCAGAACACCCAGGCATTCTGTATCTCATCCACCAAAGTATTCAATACCAAATAGTCTCTATTCCAGGCAATGGAGGCAGAGGCAAGCTAATATGCTAGCTCTAAGTGCCTCAAATTCAGTATTAATAAATAAAAATTAAAAGTTCAGTAGCACAAAGTTTTTCCTCCAACTCCCAAATGGATTTAGATCAGTAAAGCTGGTTTCAGACACAGGGGTTCTAGTTATAAGGATCACATAAAGGCTGCGGATCATAGAAATGGTCAACCAACCCCATGCACCACAACAGTCCCTCCTGAAAATGGAGGGAAAACTGATCAGATACATTTGAACCCCTTTGCTTTGCCTGTTCTCATGTCAGCCATACCATAGAACAATGCAAAGTGTTTTGCAAGAAAATTTCAGCATGCTTTAGAAACCCCTGTTTCTAACCAAGGTATTTCTAAAAAACCCTGAGAGGTACAGTTCTTATCTTCACTTTTTTTGAAACCAGAAAACTGAAAGAAAATGGTTTGTCTGAGGTCAGCGTCCAAGCCAAGAACAGATTCTGGTATGGTCTTTACAACTGAGTCACTAGATCGTGTTGCCTTCACCATCATTTCACACAGGCATGAAGAGATTATAATCTCCCATGTTTTGTGAGCTGGGCAGTTCATCTCACCTAACTTTCTCAGCTGAACACAAAAGAAATAATAGTGCTTACATGGAATTAGCCTTGAAACAGCAGAGAAGGTTTTGGTACTAAAGCTACCACCTGTCTGTCAGCGTCCTCCCTCAGTCTACTTGGTGTCAATAGTGTTCTCAAAATCATTCACACAAATTAGTGCAGGTAAAGAATTCTGCACTCTTGCAGTTAATAAGTGACTGAGAAAGGCTGTCAATTTATGCATAAGAGGTTGTTTGCAACCAACAATAGATGCAACAGCTTGCAACCAACACGCAGATGGAATGAGAATGAACTGAAAAGGTCCCCTTGTCTCACTTGACATTTCTGATCATAATTCAGAAGATAATCCTAATAATCATACCAAATACCAAGAAAATATTGAGGTTTGAGAATGGTAGAAAGGATGTCAGGCTGACAGACCTGGGATGTGAATTCATCCACTGAGCCATAAGGTTTAACACAGGAGGTAGCTGTTCAACCTTTCCTGTCAATATTGGTCTATTGACACTTTGAGAATGACGTCGAAATTTTGCCTGCATGCCATCCACTCCATCACTAGCCTTTCTGAGAAGTTAAGGGTAGGACAGTCTGGTGTCAAATACTGTCATGAGATTTGACACACACTTGGGCACAGAGTTAGGATCACCCTAATAATTTTATAGATGTCCCCAAACATCAGCCTTGTCATGTCCTAGAAAAAGAGAAATTACTTTGGGATGCTTTGTATGGTTTCTAGTCACTAACTTGCCATAATCGATCCTCTTTAAAAATAATTACATTTCAACAACTTCGATTACATCAATTAAATGCAAACTAGATTTTGGAATAGTATTTCATCTCAACAGCCATCACCACTGCTCAGGTAAACACATTCCCACTAATCAGTCAACTAATTTTTCCACTCTTACAGCTAGAAAAGATGTAAGAATTCAGTCTTCACACCACAGGGATCGATGGTCAGACCCCGTGAATGCAGAGAGCACATAAACAGATTTGGTTCTTGGGGCTGGAACTTCTATTTCTCATTGCAAAGAGAGCTTAGTCCTGCAGTGTGGTGAGGGGAGAAGCATAGAACAGTAAGTGAAAAAAGTGCACAACTGCCCAGGCTCAGACTAAATCAAGAACAGGAGTTAAGGTCTCTAATTTCCACAATTAGCATAAGCACTTTCAGGGGCACTACAGCGCCTGGGAAATAGCCTTAGCAACGCCTCACTGATACTCCCCTGACCTTGCCCCTCCCAGCACATCCACTCTGCGTTTACGCCGGACAGTGAAACTCGAGTAGGAGGCAAAAAAGTCCCAAGTGTGATAGAGACGCTACTCAAAAGGGGAAATCGGGAAAAGCCTGCAAAGTCACTCTCCTCCATGATACATGACCAAACAGGAGAACTGCACTAGCCATGGCTGGGAGATGCAGGGCTACAAGCTCCCTCCTCAGCTCCTCTGAATCCAGCCCAGATTGTTCAACAAGGTTAATTTAGTTTGCGCCATCATTGCAGAGAAAGGCACACAGAGGTGGTTTTGGGGGAGAGAGGCTGAGAGGGAGCACGAGGAAGTGCAAAATGGACCACCTGTTTCAAGTAGGGAAAAAAATAAATCAGTAAAAAGGGAAACACTTCAAACAATACAAAAATAATTTTAAGTATCATATCATATATCTACATAAGTAAAAATGAAGATTTTAAGGGCAGATTCGGGACTTCTCAAAAACCCTCTTCAGACATAAGGTGAAATTTGTTCTGAATAGTGCTAAGGCTTCAAAAACCCGTAATTGTAGTATAAATTGGTTTTCAAGGTCCTGCTATTAGCCACTCTCTATCAGGATCAGCGAGGTGATTTTTTTTCCCAGCGCGTGTGATTTCAGTAAAACAACTTGTTGCTCTTTAAAGTTTTGTTATGAATTACTGTTCTTCTTCCCTTCAATATTATTTCTAGATAACTTGAGCCAGAGAAAACACCTCAGAACTCTTTGGAAATTTCTCCTCTCGCCTGATCCTACATGTATCAGAAACCACCCTGCCCAAGATTTGGGGAGGGGAGGCGGAGGGGTCCCTCCGTGGAATTACGTCTGCATCTGGCACGGGCGGCCGGGCTCAGCCTGAAGTGCCCCCGGCTCCCTGTCGCCCTCGGCTCGCTCTGCACCCCGCCCGGCCAGGGGCTCTGCTTCTCCCGGTTTCCGCACCCCAAAGCCAGACCCGGCGCCGCGCAGCGCTCCCCGCCCGTCAGACCCCGCGGGCTGCGCCCCGTCCGTCGGTCCCCCGTGCGCCCCCAGCGCGGGCGGGCTGGTCCCGGCGGGAGCGCTGCCC
>VYXD01001989.1:239950-267362 GCA_013397195.1 Hylia prasina | reverse complement strand
CCATTGTTTTGTTCTGAAACAAAAGAAGTTCTGAACAAAAAAGTTCAGGGAAGTATGTGACCAGGAGGATGACAATGTCTGCCTCAACTTCTTAAATTACTTTTATTGCAAATGGAAGAAGCTAGATTGATAATTTGAAGACTGACAGCCCAGAAGGCTGAGGTCTTCTTTCCATTGTACAAACTGAGCACCACAGGCAAGGCATATCCCTATCTCCTTCTACTTTTGAATGTTCCTCATCTTCAGCTTGTACTGGAGAAAAGGCTTTATTAAAGCCTTCCTCTCTGCTGAGGCTGAATGGTGGGCACTCAGAAGAAACATGCAAGATTTGGTAGGGATTCAGAAAAAATTTGAGCTGCTAGCTTGTGAAGGAAATGCTGGAGAGAGACTGAGAGTGTTAGAGGAGTGCGCTTTGGTTGTGTAGATGTGGCTATATCACTGTCTAGTGGCTGTGTCATGGAACACAAGTCCCCTTGCTTCAGCTAGACTTTGTGGATACACCACGTGCTCAAATAATGAGTTCTATGTTTTTTAAGCCAAAAAATTTTTCTCCCCCTGCTGAGGAACATGAAGTTTGTGTATCTGCAACACATGGATCCCTTACAGAGGAGGAGATTTGCTCTTGAAGGACAGTTTATGTTGTTTTGGTCAGTGCAGGAATGAAGAAAGGAATCAGCTTTTGGTTATGAAATGCTTAAGGATTGGACTGGTATTGCACTACCCAAAATGAAATCTACTGGTCCAGCTAGGAGTGAAACATAAACAAGGCAAAATCTGAATTAAAAGCTGCTAGAGAGAGACAGCACCCAGTGTGCATTGGATAAAATCAGCAGCCCTGTGGACTGAGAACAATCCAACAACAACTCCAGCCCAGCTCCACAAATGTTATTGAACAAGTCTCATGAAGGTGTGTCCTATGTGAATTAGCCTTAAACAAAGAGGACTAAAAATCTCGAGCCTGTTCCTTCTTCCTCCCTGCTGTCTTGGTTTAAAAAGTTGAAAAGTCATGATTAAATTGGCTGCGCTTGTTATTTAATATGTTTTATTTAGTTTGTATCTATGATTTTTTAAAATATTTATCATATTGCTAAAGAATGGTGACTGTTTTCATAGAAACTGGAGATGGAAGAGACCCAATAAGTTCACATCCAGTCCATCCCCCCTGCTGCTGCTGCAGAATTGTTCTGCATGTACATTTTCCAGGACCACCTCCAAACTAATTTTGAAATGTTCTACTTTCTTGGCGAGGGTCGGTTCTCCTCCTGTACAGATCTGGAAGTAACTGGTGATGCCATTCTCATATATCCTTCACTCCTTTCTGCCTTCATCTTCTTTATTCTCACATTTTCTTTACTCCTTTCCCTCTTCATCGTCTTTGTTCTTATATTCCTTTTTCAGGCACAGGCACTTCTTATTTGGTTATCCTTAAATGTTTCTTCTCCCTCCTTAGATTTTTTAAAAGGATCTGTGCAGTTGGGCAGGGTTACTCTGGCAGATGCAAGCAGCCCAAGCAATATCATTTGAGCAGTTATTTGTTGAGCAACCCTACCCTGGAATATCCTGTCCTGGGGAGTATGAAAAACCAAAACAAAATCTCCAAGGTATTTGCTGAATATCAAAGCAGAAGCACACAGAGAACATTGGCCCTCTATTAAACATAGCCAAGCACACTCTTCTTAAAAATCCTGTTCTGTTATAAGTCTTCAGCAAGGAATTGTCTGCTAAAGAGATTATTTATAACTATTGCCGTTCCTTTGTTTATTACCTGGTCCTCCCTGTGTTGGTTTGATCTACAGGTCACACTTGGCCTACTTGGGGCAGCTTAGTGAGCTGGCTCTTTTCCGTCATGACAGTCATCTTGTGCTTCAGGAGCTAGCCATGGATAAAATAACAGTGTTATGTCCACATTTTATGATTGCAAAGGAAACTTTCCAGATGTGAGCCAGTCAAAATGGATGTGGTGATATCTGCACCAGAAAGCTGCCAGCTTCAAAAAACAATCTAAGGGGTAGAACTTGCTCTCCTCATTTCAGCTCCAGATTCTATTTAAGAATCAGTGTGGTTAAAAATGTGTCTATTTGATCATAACTTAAGAGACCACTAATGTGAAAAAACAGGCCAGAGGATGAAGCTTTCCAGCATGAGCACAATAACTGAACTGAAGGCAAAATTTACTGTCTGCTCTTCTCAATCAGGCTCCTTCTGTATTCTCTGATCTTTCTTTGGTCAATTTTGTTTTGCATGTTTTGTTGTTGTTGTTTGGTTTTTTTTTGTTGTTTGGTTTTTTTCTTCTGATATTAGTTCTCTCACTGTCTTCCCTTATTTTCACATCTTTATTTCTTCTCTGTATTTCCATCATTTGGTTCAGGTCAGCTACAGAAAAATCTTGCACACATTGCCCTGTCCTTTTTACCTTAGGCTGAAGCCCAGAAGCAGCACATCAGCCTGAGGAAATAGTGATTATCAAGCCTGCAGATCTGTAAATGTTACTCCCTTTGTGTTAGTCTGCAGTTAGTGAAATGTTGGGATGGAAAACCATCAAAGCTGACCTCAGAAGAGGCTTCCAAACATCTCTTCAGCACAGACAACCCAAGCAAAAGTTATACTATAGGATTAAAAACAAACACAGAAATCAGAAAGACATTGAAATCAGAAGACTTTTTGAAGTTTCAGGAGCATTTTCCCTCATATATTTAGAAGGCTTTTTGGAGCACCTATATGTACATACTGAAACTTTTCAAGGTGAAAACTGAACTGTAAGTGCTCATTTACTCATGGGAAGCCTCTTGATCTTCTGTCATGTTTCCCACAGCTCCTTAGCACCCCAGCTCCCATCCTTCCTATTCTGCTGCTCTTCTATCAAGAGAATGAGTCACAGAAGTGCTGCATTTCAGCCAGATTTCTAGCCATATGTACATATGCTTGCTTTTTTGGGTTACTCTCCCAGCTCCCCTCTCTTGTAATTTCTATTCTATTTTTGATTTGCACATACTATCTGCCCCAAAACTGTAGCATTGCCAGAGAATTTTCACTTTGAATAATAAACAGCCTTCTAAGAACAGAAGAATCTTAATTAGCTCACACACTAACTATAATCTTAAAATGTGATTTATTCAAACAGTCAGTGCTGTTCCATGTGATTGCAGATGTGAGCAGATTTTGACAGATTGGCTGGGTGTGGGGTTTCTGTTTGATTTTGGTCAGTTCAGGTGTTATGTGCCTTGACAAACATGAACTGAGATGAATCTTAAGTTCAGCTGCTGCCGTGGTTGATTATTCTTGATGACGAAAATTAATAACTATTTTTCTCTACAATCTTTGTAAGTCAAGGTTTTTACTCTAGTAAAGACTGAATGCTAATGCACTGTTCTATGTAAATCACAGGGATCTGCCTTTCTACAAATTAGTTACTGTCTCCTATTGTAATCTAATAACAATAGACATGAAGAACTGGTGGAGTGAGCAGTGATGTAAAGCAGATCCTTTAGGATACTTACTGTATAACACATAACAGGAGGTGACTCCAAGTATAAGGCCCCATCAAAAGATCTGAACAGCTCTCTGAAGGTTCTCTATGCAGTAAAGAGTCAGCATGTGGCAATATTTGCTCCTAAACTTCAGCCAGGACCTCAAAATTTAAATGAAAAAAAAATCTTAAAAACAAGATGAATGTAGTTCTCCATATCTTTTTAGATTCACACGAAATGCCATCAGTCTTCCCTCTGCACTTCTGCTCATTCACAACAATCTAACCACTTTAGCTGATGTTGAGTGAGAAATGAGATAATAAGAAGTTCACACATATTGACATTTGTGCATGTATTCACTAAGGTTTAGGCCTCAGCTGCAATGAAAGCACTTGGACATGTAGATGAACATCAGGTTCACCCAAACAGTGCTTCCCAGAAAAGTGTTAATTTGTAAACTGGGGATCTTCTGCCTCTGCTTTGCACTACTGTGGCAACAGATGGAATGTTGTATCAAGTGCAAGTGTTCTTACTTTAAGACAGATGGCCTTAAAACTGGAGATGAGCAAGAAAAAGGACATAAGAATGATGGAAGATTTGGGGAAAAAAAGCCTCTGAAAATTTGAAAGAGACAGATTTGTTTCGTTTTTGAAAAGGAAGATGGAGGTGTGAGTTTATCACAGCCATTCAGTACCAACATGGTGGTGGGCAAAGTGGTAAATAGAGTTCAATTTCAAAGTCAAAGTCACTTTTCTGGTACTAAAAGGAAAAAAAGTAAACAGCCTTTCCTGTTTGGTGTCCCAAGCTGGGGAGAATGAGATGGGTAAGCTCTCAACTCCTCAGATATGGAGAGAAACGCATTTGCCTGCATTAACACCCAACACCTAGTCCAGCAAGACACACTTATTGGAATCTGAATTTACACAAATTCAGACTTGAAATCAAGAAAATTTGGTAATATTGCTGACAAATAGTTGTCAGAACAATTACCAACAATTACTCATGCAAAATACTTTCTATTAAAAACTGGGGATTTTTTAGTAATTAGGACATTAATACCAAATCCAAAAGTCTCTATTCCAGAGGAAGTCAATCTATATGTTCACAATGCTTCTGTCTTTATAATATCCCAGCCTCTGAATTTATGCTTTCATTACAGTATTGTTTCATCATCAGTCTTAATGAAGCTCTCATTAACCATCTCTGCTTTCCTGTGAAATGGTCATACGCACTATTCTGCCATTACTGAATAAATCTACTCATTAAAGAAAGGAAATAATTAATCTCCTCTTGTCTTCTGTGTCACAGTTGCTAATGGGATGATATGACATCTAAAATGTAGATTAGAAAGTACATTGTGTTTCCTTTTAAAAGCATAAAATGTAAATTAAAATGTTGCTATTGTATTGTACCTACTTTCTGTCATACCCTTTCCCACATTTATCATGCTTTAGAATATGTTTCTTGGGTAGGGTGAGTCTTCAAGGTTTTATAGATGATGAGAAATTTCTGGCTGGCTTTTAAATACTCATGTTTTGGTCAATATTGACATTGTGCTTGAAGAGCAAGGGAAAAAGAGGTAATCATGTTGAGCTATATGTCCTACTACATTTTTTTCTATGTCAGTCTTAATAGTTTCCATGACAAGATGCCTCGACTAAGGAAGTATTTTGCTTCTTGGAAAGCTCTTTGCTCCAAAACCACACTTGTTTATGTATTGTCTCTCATTTGTACTTAGGAATCAACGCACTTGAATTAATATCCTCATTCAGTATTGTGGAGGTAAGTTGCAGATAGTTACAAAAATGAGGAACTCTACGAACAGTCTCTGTCCTACTGGACGCTGATTTATTCCATAGGCTATTAGTGCTAGGTATTTGTAAACCTTTCCACCTTTCCACCTCACCAGCTGTGACTTGGTCTAATTGTCTGTAACAAATCTTGGTACAATCTTGTTTACCTCGTTATCAGTCAGTGACTGGCCAGTTTACCTGACTGATTCCACATCCACACCCACCCCTCTGCCTGATGGCCGGTTCAATAACTAAGTCACTGTTGAAATAAAACAAAGGGACCTGACCCTAATAGTTCTGGATTTTTATCAAAAAGAAAGAGCCCAACAAGATACTTAGATTAATATAATTTACCACCTCATTGAATCTGAACCTATGGGTCCTGGCAAATCCTCTTAGCAGAGCCACAGAGTTAAGGGATTCCTGTTTGTCTCCCTCAGATCCAAACACTCATTTACTCCTCTTCGTTGTGTATGGTTGACTGTGGAGGTGGACATGAAATTGGGGAATTTATCTGATTAAAGAGTCAAAATTAAAAATATACATGCTTTTAATTTGGTCATGTCTCCTATACAGACCCACAAACATCACCATGGCTAAAGAGGCTGGATAGGAGGGAAAGGGAGTCTGCCAGGACCAGGAAAAACAGATATAAAAAGTGGCCTGAAAGCATCCCTCTATTCCTTGAGGTTTCCTGAAACAATTCTAAGTGTTCCAGAGTTAAAATATTAGTATTCTGCCTTTTTCTTTTTGTTGATTATTGCATAGTCTTCCATGAGTAGTTGTCACACTTACTGCTTTCACTGTTTTCCTTCTCTTTTAGTCTTTACGCTTGCTTTGAGTTGTTTGCTTTTCTAGTAGCACTTTCAGCCCTCAGAAAATATTGTAGTTATTAATTTTTTAACTTTTCCCAGAATCCAATTTATTTTGCTTGGAGTTTGAAATGAACCCATCATCCATCATCTTGTAAGACAGGAGACAACACTTGGCACTGTGGCTTGGTGTTAGTAACATTCTTCAAACTTATTTTTCTACTGCTGGTTTGTTTTGGGTGATGGCAAAAAAATTGTAATTTGCATTGGCTTTTTTCTTCTTTTTATTTTAATGGTAGTTGGTTTTATTTATTTTACTCTTTGTTTTTAGAAGTACTTATGCAGTCCAAGAGGACTTACAGTGATTACAACTGCTTGCATCTCAGCTACCAGGTGTTTACCTTTCAGCTTCTTGTTGAATGTGGTAGGCTAGGAGATGCCATGTGAAGATTAAAAGCCTGTCATGTCCACATCCTGAATGCTGTCCTCAGCTCTGGTCTTTCCCACTGAAAACAGGATATACTGGAACTAGAAGAGGTACAAAAGAATAAGGATTATCAGTGAACTGGAATAACTTATGTACAGGCAGAAATTAAATATGCTGTTCACCTTGGAAATGAGGCAGCTGAAGTATGTTATGGTAGAGGTCTGAAACATCATGAAATGTGTTGGAAAAAGCAAAAGAAAAATTTGCCATTTCAATGCCTCCCCCAGGAGTGTTTTGGCCTCGGGAGGGCTAGAACTGGTGGATTTTAGAACCTGGGAGAGAGTTGAACTACATTTGGACTGTTTGTTCACTCCCTCCCTCAGCATTTGTCACAGGTCTACAGGGGCAGTATGCTGCCTTCTTAAATGGACCTTTAGTACAACTGAAGGTGGCTGCTCTCACCTGCATAGGCAGCCTGGAACCAGGGAAGGAGAGGTGGAGAGGAGGCCTGGCTGCATTAGGCTGTGAGATCCAGTCGTCAGTGAGACAGTGCTGAGTGTTGTGATTGCTAGTTGACTGCTGGACAGGAAAGGCAGATACTAGGAGAGCAGGGAAAGAATCTGCCTTTTCCTCTCCTGCTCCTGCACTTTCAAGTGGCTTGGCTCACAGCTCTCACTGCAAGGCTGCTGTCTTGTTTCCTACCTTTCCCATGTTAATGTTCTCTTTGTGACCTTTTGGCTTGGGCAAACAGTTTTTTTTTAAAAAAACTCTTTTAGCATAGTCATCATATAAGTAAGGTGTTCATGACCATGCCTGTTTCTATTCCTGTCCCTTTCACAGACACACAACATCCCCTAAATTAAATATTAGAGGCAAAGTATCAGTTAAAAAATATCTTCTCTGAAATAAACCTTAAACATTCCATGACATTTCCTTTGTCACCAGAAGCCCTGCAAAAATTGAATGTTTTCTGCAGGCTGCTGCTCCTCTCTTCTAGCCATCACATTTTTCATTTCAGGCCAGCTACTTCAGTGTTGCTAATGTTTTCCCCTTGTTGTGCACCCGATGTATAAACAAAGATCTTTTTGCACAAAACAAAGTCGAGTTATCACCTTTGATCAGCTTGTTTGGATCAGGTTCAGCTGACAACTACAGAGTTGTTTTTCCACCCCTATGCATTTTCAACATGCTGCAAATCCCTTATGCTTGTGGGATTTCTGTTTGTTTGCTTGGGTTTCTTCAGAGGTTAACTTCTCCAAGGAGCAGTGTGGAAAAGAGAGGAATGCAACAAATTTCCCAGATCCTGAGAAGCAAAGAATGTGTGTTGCTGGCAGAATATGATTGCTAAGAAACATCTTGGATGCCATCAAGCTAAAAGCATAAGGGCTGTGAAGTCAAAGAGTGCATCCACAGAAAAAAGGTGAAGCTGAAGCTGTCAGGCCTTTGAGCATATGGTGCACACATGAAATAGATCTTCAAGATCAAAGGTTAAAAGTTATTTTTTAACTCATGTAAACAGTTCTTTGTGCTTCCACAGTACCTCTCCTTTTGTCTAGGGATGCTGAAGCGTTTTTGTAACTCTGGGGACCATTACCTTATCTAACAATCAGGGACGCTAATGTACAGAGAGCTGAGGTGCAAAGTCAAGTCACGCAATCAAAAAGTAAAGGCTGGGAAAAGCAGAGACTGTGCCTTTCTCTGTGGACCTTTGCTTTTACAACATCAAGGATTTAATTTTTAAAGGGTCAAATAATTTTTTAGTGGTGTGTTTATTACCGGCCTAATCCATCCTATAGCCAAAAGACTATCAAAAGATTATTTTGTACTGTGATTTACCAAAGGGAAGACTGATGCCTATGCAGGTTATGAAATATTATTATTATTCCCATTTTAAAGATGACATACTTAACACTCAGTCTTGTGTTCCAATGGATGAAAATATACTTCTGCCTCTGCTCTGCCCACATTTGAAAGAGCACACATACCAAAACACACACCTTTAGACAAAGCAGCAGCACTGTTGCTGAAATCTCAGCCTTCCTGCAGGCTCTGATTTTGTCCCTGAGCCCAAAGGATCAACTCTCCACCTGGGACACTGCACATTGGGATACTGATGCTGTCAGTATTAAAGAAATTATTTTCTGGATACAGAACTTGACAACAGCAATGCTAAGCATGTTTTGTCCGTATTGTGTTCATGTTTCTACTAAACATCAGTACTCCAAGTTCAGATCTGATTTATGTTTTTAAGTGATTACATTTCTCTTCACTTGCCCTCAGCAACCAAGAATTAAACTAGAAATAGCACAGGACTGGACAGACAGACCAGCTTGTTCTTACAGTACTATAGATCCTGGAACTGAAATATGAAGTGGTTGTTTCTTTGATCTAGAAAGTCTGAATAACACCTAGAGTACCAAAGTGATCTAGAGAAAAGGGCATGATGGAATGTATTCATGTTGCCAGATGTCTGTGATTTCAAATGAACCACACTAAACACAAGCAGATGTTCAGAAAATAGGCAAAGTTGTTGGCAAAGGCCCTGGTAAGGGCCACTTTAGAAGAGTGCTTGATTTGCAGTATCAGGGTAGGCAGTTTACAGAGAAGTCTGAAGCAGTTTTGGATTTTGTGAAGGTCTGATTTTGAAGTATCTCTTCTTCCTGAAGTGTCACAAGGATCCTAAGCTTACCAAAAATAGCAAATGGAAATTCTGTGTGGGAAAAATAATAGGGGAGATTTGAATTATTGTTACACTGATTTTGAAAACTACTTTTCCCATCTGAACTTCTGAATATTTTAAACCTTTTAAAACATAAATGTTGGAAACCAACAGGTATTCCAGTAGAAAAAGAATGCCTAATTTTGAAAATATTAAATTCAGATATCATAACCACATAATTTCTTCCCCAGATTTTACTGAATCAATTAATAAAAAGCTGCACTTTCCACCAGCAGGGCTGATTTTAAAGAATGGGCTTTTCCTAATAAACTGTTACTTCGGAAAAAGCCATAACCACTTTTAAGAGTCACTGTGTTCAAAAGCAATGCAAAACTCCTCATGTAGGGGCCTGGGAGCCCCTGCTGCTCGTCAGTAACAAACATGTCATCACCTGGTGGTAACCAGCTTTTTATCAGCAGCTGCCAAAAGGTACTGGTCAGCAAGACCAGCACAGAAAAAAAGGTGCTGATGCAGGTATTCTGAGTATGAGGCCTGACCAAGTAAGACGAGGAGATGACAACATGAGGGCTTTTGTTTTTTTTAAACAGAGGCTGGAATTACTGGAGACATCAACTAGTCACATGGATAAGCACACAAGAAAGTTTGTTCTCTGTGGCCTGCAAATGAGACATGAAATCATTTGCAAGAAAATGTGTCTATTGTTGTATTGTCCCCAGCATGGTAAAACTCAAAAATTCCTGATCAGGTCTGGAATTTGGTCCCTACTGCCTGCTGCCAGCTTCCTGGCACTTCCCACTAGCTGTCTCTGCACTGTATTGCAGATGTGATGCATTTCCTTGGGTGTCTGGGAAGTGAGCAACTGTAAAAAGATTATTATGGAAAATCTATTAACACTGCTGTGTACTGATTGCACATGTACAATATTTTAGGATTCAGGAGCCATGGAAATGCCAATGGCTGGTTTAAGAAGCAAAGTTATTAATAAAAGATTAAGTGTATTCACTTGGATGAATGACAAGCAGGGATATTTGCTTTAGACAGTGCAAAAGCATATTCTGACAAGTATATGGGGTAATTAAACCAATAAACCAATGCTTCCTTTAGTCCACATTTATCAAACTGCTAATTGCAAGCCTCTGACTTGTTTCCTCCACTGTGCTCTTTTTCCTTTGCAGATCAAAGTCTGCCCAAGTTCTAGGTATGCTTATTATCCAATTGCCATTCAGAAACAAGCACATCCTTTTTTAACCCAGTTCAAGCAAAGCCCAGAATGGCAATTTCCTGTTGGAAAAGTGGTCTGCACTGTCTGAGATCAGTTGTTGAGCAGTTCTCCTGTGGCCTTGTGGATCAGACAGTGGAGTGACTCTCAGGATATCAGATTCTGTACCTTGCTTTTTCACAACTTTCCTGAATGACTTTTGTCAAATTGCTTAACTCTGTGCTTTAGGTCTCTTGCAGTGTGGCAGTACTTGTCTACCTCTCTTGAGAAATGCTTGTATATTATAGTGATGCTGACAAATAAAGCACCTAAATGTCTAGATAACTCTAATGCCAATTTCTGTATCTGCCCTGACCTCAGTGCTACAAAGATACCAGGACATTCACAGATCCCTTCTCTCAGTTAGCTTTTTCTCAGTTTCAGTGTTTCAAAGTTAGTGTTTTTTTCAGCTTTTCTTTGGAACCATTTAGTTCCATTGTTTCAATTCCAGGCTTTCTTTATTGCTGAAATGTTTCATTTATGCCAGATTATAAATCAGATTATAGCTAATGAAAACAGCCATTTCATTTTTTCCTATCTACTTTCAAATGCAGAAAATAGGCTTCTTGGAATTTTCAACTAGTCAGTCATCCTTCTAATTTCGTTTGAACCATTTCCCTGTAGGCAATGTTAAAAAATTGCTGTGGTCCTCAGACATTTCAGTAGTGAGTTAGTCCTACACAGAATAAATGTGACACACAGAGAACTAGAGCCTTGACATAGTTCCCTCACTGAAGATAACAATCTCCCAGGCGCATTTCCTTGTCTGAGACTCCATTGCAGCTCACTCTTGGAATGGGTTATTGTAGCAGAGGTCCACAACACTCATCAGGGTTTTCACTCTCATCAGGGACCTTGTAGAGGATGAGCCTGCAATTCTCCATCCTATGACTTAAAGAGGCAGATTCCTCCTTTAGTTTATGAATCAAGAAATTTTACTTAGTTTAAAAAGAATTCTCCATTGTTTAATTTTACATCAGGCTGGATAACTAACAGGGCAACCACCTCTCTTTTGCTGAAATAAATTGTACCTAGCACTCTGCTGTAGAAATTGCTGAACAGAATGATGCTTTGAACGTCTTTACTCCTTCATGTGTCAAAAAAGCACAGAACACCCACATTTACAAATATGCAAATAGACACAGGTAACTTTGCCTCCTTTTACTGGTCTGTGTGTAAAAAGGTGAGCCTGTGATGTTTCTCCTAATGCCCAGCCAGCATGGTTCATGCAGGATTGTTTCCAGGGCCTATCGTATTTTCTAGTCCAAAGTTCCACAATTTTACCTCTTCTCCCAGATCTTCTTCAGATCAGTGAAGAGTGGCTCTATCACTCACCTGCTTAATCACATCAGCTGCTCCCTGCTCTCAGAAGGAGGAATAGAGTAAGCTTGTTCCTCTTCATAAGAGGCATTTTTAACCACTGGGAGAAGACCACTGGGCATAAGGTCAGAACAATCTGTGTTCTCTATTATGTGTAAAATCTAGCTCACTTCTTCCTGAAACTGCATTTCTACCAGTTATATTGGACTATTTGTTTGAAATAAATGCAGTGCATCTTCCCACTGAATGCTGAGAAGCAGTATTGCCATTGTACACAAAAGAATATTTTTCTGATTTTTTCTCACTGAACTACTTTGAAGGCCCTAGTACACCAAAATCTAGGTTGACCTACCTAATGTTCAGAAGCCTGTGGTGATCTGCTGTCTTCATCTTTTCACATGAACACTTTGGTTGTATTTACATCACCTGGAAGAGAAAGAAAGGTAAAGACCCATTGCAGCTGCCTGCTGTCCAATATCCTGTATTTGTTGGCAGACTTATTAGAGGCTTTTTAAGGAGTTCACTTGAATCAGGAGAAGTACTTCTCTGCATGGTTTTCCTGCATATATTTTGAGCTTCTTGTGCAATTTGCCTTTCAGGTAATGTTTTCTCCATCCACAAAGGGCCCAATGACTTGTTTCTGAGCTCAAGAGACCTAAGAGCTGGCAAGATTGGCACAAGGATTGTTATTTTACTTCCAATTATTCAGATATTTATAGTGAAAATTAGAAAAAATATGCTCCTATTATAATCAAGGTATCAACTGCAACAACCCAAGTGATAATGATGGCTTTCTTCCAGAATATTGTGTATTCTTGGAACATGCAGAGCTGCTGCCACGACTAGATGGGTGGGACACTCCTTTTTTCTTTTTTTTCTTTTTTTCTCCCTCTTTCCTGCACATGTGAGAGGGAGAGATGTAAAAGGAGTAGGGGTTTTAAGTGTTTTTCAAATCTTATCAAGGCAAAAACTTCCGTTAATATTGCTTGTATAGACAGAGCAGGAATGTACACAAAGTATCTCAGAGAAGATCAGTAACAGATAAGTAACATTTTAATATAAAGCCAATAAATAATTATGGCAATGTTTCCAAGTCTTTAAGGCCCATGTGCTCCACAGCTCTACCTCATAAAATGCTCAGGGCAAGCTAAAAATTTGCTGCTAAAAATCTACAATCACATGACTTCTTCCTTCAACTCCTTTTGCGTTATCATGTGAGGACATGATAACACTACCTCACACCTTAAGGTGTTAAACTCACCAAGAAATGCAGCAAAGAATGCTTTGCAAAATTTCATTGTGACAGCCCTACCCAGCTTAACACTTTTGTCAGCACCACTCCACAGTGGATAGGGGGAGTCACTGCGGGTGTGTAATAACTGTGACACTGGAGCCTTCCCCACATTCAACCCACTTAAATGCTTGGGAATTGTCAGGGGCATGTAAAAGAATGGATTTCCATGTCTCAGAAGTATGAAGGGTAAATGTAAAGGGAAAGGATTGGTACTACACCTCTTGGTTTCTCACAGTTCTGTCTGATGATGACTTTTTGTCTTACATTGTCTTGTACTGCTTGACATTGGTCCTTTTAGTGGTATTACTTTCATTTCATATTGTTGCTTGTTTCTGAAATTGTACTTATTCACACCAATAAAACATTTAGGAAACAGCTGTTGGAGAAGAGTATACACAATGGAGTTGTGTACTGTGGAGCTTGAAACCCACCACATACTTATATTGATACACACATAATGACCTGTGTTTGATAACCAAAATTATCAGGTCTTTATTCACTGGTAGATCAGTCTCCAAGTGCTTCTCTGTAGGTCAGTTGAAATCACCCCATAAAGAGAATTCAGTGCAGGGAAGCCTCTGGTATTAGAAAAGAAACTTTCAACAGATTTTTAAATTTCTCTTGGAAATGCTGAAAACAATTTGCAAAGATTGTCTTTGGAAGTTGAGGGGTAGGGGCACAAACAATTAAAACTGTAAAAGGAATGTTTTGATATTTTATCTGTTCTCATTCTGTTCCCAATTTTGTTTGGGTTGTACTGTACTGTCATTATTGAAATGAAATGCTTTGTCTAGATTTTTTCAAGATTTTACAAATACCTGTTTTTATAATTTCCCTTTAAAGAGTATACTTTAAATTCTTAATGATTTCCCTGAGAAGAAGACTGCTTTCTATCAGCTGCAATTTTCACCTGCATGGTTTGTAAGTTTCATTAAATAAGAACTTCTCCCCTTAGAGAGTCTCTGTCCCTGTCTCTGATGTGCTATCATCCATATTCTCATTTATTGGATGAATTCAATTATTCCTGTTTCATTCAGTTGTCTGAATAGCTTTAGATTTTCAAACACACCTTATAATTAATTTCCTCTCTTTTCTAAACCTCAGTCTTCTTGTCCCACGTCATCTTTGCCTCGACTGCCTCAGAGTTCTGTTCACATGAATAATTCTTCTTTTCCCTGTATTTTCTTCTAGCTTTACATGAAAATTTCCCAGAATGAGAATGGAGAAAATTGCAAAGAATTTGTTGAGAGTGCGCTAGACTTGTGGGATTGATCATGAGGCCAGCCTGAGTGGAGGGGGAGATGTGACAAGAAAACTGCAGTGCAACATTAAACACCAACAGAACAAATGCTTTTAGGCTCTCGATACCTCATGTCCCAAGATGCTGTAGCTGCTCTGGGGAAAAGGTGGAAAGAAGAAGATGCTGGTGAGATGACTTCTGTCCATGTAACTCATGACAGAAGAATGGCAGCAAAAAAGGCTGATGGTAGCTAGGGCTGTATTGACAGCAGCATTGCCAGTAGATGCTTTTTGCTCAGCACCCCTAAGGTGCTTTGCTTAGACCACCTCTAGAATAGCTTGTCCACTCCTGGATTCCTCAGTGCAAGAAAGACATAGATAAATTAGTGCAAGTTGGGTGGTGATGGGACTGGAGCACTTGCACTGTGAGGAGAGGCCATGGCATCTCCCTCAGTCTGGCCTGGAGAAGAGGTACCAAATTGCATCTTTCCAACAACCAGAAGGAGGTTATTGAGAAGATGGAGCCAGGCTGTTCACAGTGATGCATGGTGAGATCAGAGACGGCAGCCAGCATCTGAAAGAAGAGCAGCTCAGACTTGGTGTGAGGTAAAAATTTTTCTCTAGGACACTCAAGCAGCATAGCAAACAAGTACCCTGGAAGGGTGTGCCATTTCCATCCTTGAGTCCAAAGAAGGGCAAAAAAACTGTGGAAGGATCAGGCAAGTAAGTCCTAAGAGGAGTGGCTAAGGGAGCTGAGGGTGTTTAGTCTGCAAAAAAGGGGTCTCAGGGGAGACCCTACTGCTCTCTACAACTACTTGAAAGGAGATTGTAGCCAGATGCAGTATTAGTCTCTTCTCCCAGGCAACTAGTGACAGAAGGAGAGGATGTAATCTCATCCTGTANAGCCCTTGGCGCTGTGACCCCGGAGCTCTCCCTCAGCACGCCCTGACGGCAGCCCCCCCTCACAGCCCTTCAGAGCTCCGCACAGCCCCNCTCCCAGGCAACTAGTGACAGGAGAGGATGTAATCTCAACCTGCCGCAGAAGCAGTTTAGGTTGGACATCAGGAGGAATTTCTTCCTAGAAAGGGGGGTTTAAACATTGGAATGGGCTGCCCAGGGAGGTGGTGGAGTCATCGTCCCTGGAGGTGTTCAAGGAAAGATGATATGGCACACAGTACCCTGGTCTGGTTGATGTGGTTTTCGGTCCAAGGTTGGACTTGGTGAACCCAGAAGTCCTTTCCAACCTTATTAATTCTGTGATTCCATGATTTTGTTTACAGGACCTGGCAGGACACGGCCCTGGGCAGCCCAGTCCGGCCTCAGTGCTGACCCCGTTGGAAGTGTGAGGGGGAACTGGAGCCCTCCTGGCGCCGCTTCCAGCCCTTGGCGCTGTGACCNCGCTTCCAGCCCTTGGCGCTGTGACCCCGGAGCTCTCCCTCAGCACGCCCTGACGGCAGCCCCCCCTCACAGCCCTTCAGAGCTCCGCACAGCCCCTCACAGCCCCTCACAGCTCCGCACAGCCCCTCACAGCCCCTCACAGCCCCTCACAGTCCCCGCACGGCCCCGGGGCCGCCGGGCCGACGGAGCGGCCTCCCGAGCCGGCAGGGGGACCTCGCGTCTCAGCCCGCGGTGCCGGCGCCGCAGCCTCGGCTTTTAAGTAATAAAATTGATGAGGAATTCGAGCGCAATTGATGTGGAACCCAGAGGGCCTCGGGATGTCAGTACAAGCCGTGCTCTCTGCCTCAGGGAGTCTGGGGGGCGAGGGGGAGAGGCGCCAGGCCTGCTCGGGGTCTGTGGGGGCTGCTGGAAGGAAAAAGGAGGAGAAAGATTAAATAAAGACCCAAGCCCAGTGGCCTGACTGGGAACCATCATCCTAAGATATAACTATGTTTTCCCTCCGCGGTATACAGCCACTGCAGGTGTTTGTGCTGGCCTTTATGCTGGGCAGATATAGTCAGCACCCTGAAATTCCTCTGTTGATGGGTGTCTGGGATGTGATACCCTTGAATTCAGACTTCCACTCACTTTTTGCCAGTGAGAGGAAGCTTAGGAGTGGTAAAACTGATGTGAGAAGATAAGTGTGTGCCATGGTTCCTAACTCCGTATTATGGGATCAAACGGCTGCTTTGCATCACTTGAAGGGAAGCTGGGGTTTGATGTTTCAGTGTGTTATGCTGATCAAGCGTTTTTGTATTTTCATTGATAAACCTTCTATGTTCCTGTACTGAGTTGTTTTTATACACTTTCTGCTCTGGGTGCATACATAGTACTGAGGGACTTAACCACTGACCTAATTAAAAAAAACAAACCCACCTTTTTAAAAGTCTAATTGAATTTCTATAAAGGCTTAGGTCTGCAAAATAGTTTTCACTCCTATGCACTTCTGGCCTGCTTTCCCATGACTTCAAAGTTCCTAAGCAATACCTTTACCTTTTAAGTACAAACTCTAACTCTGATCAAATTAAAGCAGAAGAAGGAATAAATTGTTGCTGAGGGGTTCACTATTTTAAATTATCTTTTCCAGTGCAGCTGGACAAAGATAACTGGCCATATGTCCTGTTGTTATCCCTCAGCATAATTCTGCCAGTTTCAGCCAATCCAATCCAATCCAATCCAATCCAATCCAATCCAATCCAATCCAATCCAATCCAGTCCAATCCAACCTCAGCTGTGTCACTCTCCAAACAGTAATTGGACAGTGGATATTGCACAGTAGCTCAGGCACAGAAAGAAAAATCTCTGAAGAAAGATCTCACAGTTTTAAGATCCCCTGCTTCTGGATGTCTGATCTACTAGGAAAGGCTTCTACATCGCTCACAATATGCTCTGTTGCCATAGGCAACTTGAGAAATAGAAGTTGTGGCTACCCATAATTCTTTCAAGAAACTATCTAGTGATAAAGGAATAGGATACTGAGCATCTTTTTTTCTTTCCTTGGCTTTGTCTTGGCTTTTCTTTTCACATACAATCTCTTGCTAGGTGTCAGAATTTGTTTTCCCCCTCATATTTTGTTAAATGAGTCCCTTTCTATTCCACAGTACAAATGTATTATATGCTGGATCTTTCATGTACGTTCAAGAAACCTGATTATTCTGACTCTTTCAACTCCTTTGTCTCCTTTCCATGCAGCAGCACATCTGGGAGATGACAAGCTGGAGAGCAACTTCGCAGAAATAGTCCTGGTGGACACCAAGCTGCACGTAAGTGACAAAGAAAGCTAATGGTATCCTGGACTGGATTAGGAGGGGTGTTCTTCCCCCACTCAGCACTGGTGAGGCTACACCTGCAGTACTGTGTCCAGTTCTGGGCTCCTCAGCAAGTAGCCACTTAGCAGGAAGGATCTTCCTTATTTAATAAGTCATTTCAAGTGTTGGAATACTGGACATTTCTCCATTTTCTTCGTCACCTGCATAGGTTGAACTCCATAAACTCCCCATTGTAAACATGCTTTCTAGAGACTTAATCATTTTTTTCATTTCTTCTACAATTCTAATATTTTAACTTTTTAAAAAAATATGACCTATGTTTCTGTGTACGGTACTGCATTTAACAGTGCAAGGTAAAGAAGGAAGATTTCTCCACTGTTTCTGTGCCATAGTTCCATTTTCACACCTGTACAAGTTAAATCAAAAGCATGTTTGGGAAGAGGGCAGGCAATATACATGGTGCACCAGCTGTGCATGTAGCTACGTAGCTGCAATCTGAGCTACTCTCAACTCATCTTTCCATTTTTTCCTAGGTCTTCGCCCTTCCGAAATAATAAGCATTGCTTATTAGAAGCATGTGGCTGGCCATAATTTTTATTATTTTCATGAGGGTTTTTTGGCTTTGTTTTAGGAGATTAACAAAAGCAATGGACAAAAGATATGCTGGTCTCAATATCAAGAACACACCAAGTGCAGGATAATTTGAGCTTTCATGTCTGTAATAAATTTCTCAAATATGTGAGGGAGTATAACAATTCAATGCCTGTAAGAATATTCTGAATTTCTGGACCTCTGGGCAGAATCTTTCCTTGCTAGTGGCAAGCCTTGCCCGGCTTTCCTGGAGTCTGTGAAGCAGCTCTGCACTTGATACATTTGCACTTCCTGTTGCAAGCCAGGCTGGTGTATCATTCTCAGTCTTCATCCATTTCCCATCTTTCTCAGCTTTTACCAGCTTTCCTGTCTAATTGTAGTTTTTCTCTTGAAAACCTTCTGGCAGTCCATCCTGAGATCAGAAAACATATCTTGCTTAAATCCTTCCCTGTCCCAGGATTATGGTCCTCTAGTGCAGAAGATTGAAAACCAAGGAGAGATCAGCTATGAATTATAACAGCCTGGCATTCCAGTGTAGAGAAGTATTTCATACATATATATTTAATTTTGCTTTTTGCCTTCTGAGTTTGGAAAGAAGGAAGAAAGAGAATTTGAAACCAAAACATAGATAGATTTCTGTCATAGAATTACTGTATTTTCATGGTTGAGTGTAACCTCTAGTAGCAAATAATTCACCTGACAGAGGAAAATATGCCCTAAGGCATACTTGCCATCCTTTGTTAATAACAATCCCCTCAGAAGTAACTGTAGAATATTCTGGAAATGCAACAGTCCACTGTTCCATCACTTGTTAACCATAGGGAAACATTACTTGTTGCAGTATCACTGGCTGGCATTCAGGAATTCTCAGTAAAACTAACTGCCTTTCCTCTTCACTAATGACCTGCATGCTGGGAGCAAGTGTACACTCAGCAAGGTTAAAGATGAGAAAAGGCTTGGAGGAGTGGACCCCAGACAGTTGTGTGGCCATCCAGAGGGGTCTCAAGGGGCTGGGAAAATGAGCAGAGAGGAACCTCCGGAAAAAATCTAAGGAAATCTAAAGGCCTGCACCTTGGGAGGAACAGCCCCATGCACAGGCACAGGCTGGGGCAATCCATCCGGAAAGCAGCTGAGCGGAAAAGGACAGGGACGGCCTAGTGGACAAGCTGAAGATGAGGCAGCACTGCGCCCTCGTGGCAAAGGCGGCCAACAGTGTCTGGGCTGCATCACGGAAAGCGCTGCCAGCAGGCTGAGGCACGTGGTCCTGCCCTTCTAATCAGCGCTGGTGAGGCACCATCTGGAGTCCTGTGCCCAGTTCTGGGCTTCCCAGTATGTGAGAGACTTGGACATACCGGGGAGAGTCCAGTGAAGGACTACAAGGATGATTAAAGGACTGGAGCATCTCTCACCTGGAGCACAGGCTGAGTACATTGGGAATGCTCAGCCCCAATGGAGAAGAGAAGCCTCGGAGAGATCTCATGAGTGCGTATAATTGCCTGAAGGGAGGGTGCAAAAGAGACTGAGCCAGACTCTCTTCAATGGTGCCCAGGCCCAAAGGCAATAGGCACTAACTAAAACACAGGAGGTTCTCTCTGAACACCAGGAAATCCTTTTTGCTGTGGAGGGTAACTGAGCCCTGCAGCAGGTTGCCCAGATATGGTGTGGAGTCTCCCTCCTTGGACATATTCACAAACTGCCTGGACAGAGACCTGGGCAACTTGCTCCAGGTGACCCTGCTCAAGCAGGAGGGTAGAGCTGGACAATCTCCCTAGATCCATCCCAGTCTCAACTATTTGGTGATTCAGTGCTGGTTAATCAGTGAACCTGGAGCAATCTATCACAACTCTGAGTTTGATAACAGAATTTTATGTTAGGGCATTGAATGTGAGTTTGACACACCTTTGCCATTTCTTTGTTAATGTTTTCTGAAATTCATAGTGTTCTGCCTAAAAATAAAGGAATGGTGTTTTTGAGTGAAGATGTTCCATGCTGTGGTACATAGTGGGTGTACAATTTTTCATGTGCATGGTACATTGATGGAGTCACTAACTGACTGAAAGCTGCCAAAGAAAGAAATGAAGTGTGTGAGGCGATAGCCTGGAAATCTGAATGCATTTGTATGGAGGATAAAAATGCCAGCACCTCAGCCATGCTTTTCCTGTGCCTTGCTACTGTGCTCATTACACCTGCTAGTGCAGAGGATTAATGTGTTTCAACACACAGAGACAAATTAGGATTTCCCCTGAAGCCCATCTGCTTTTTTCCCCTTAAATCTTTACCTGCAGGAAGGGATTAGACTAAATTTAAGGGATAGAATAGAGGAGGTAGAGAAAATGAGCAGTTAATAGAACGAGGTTGGTAGCCTAAAGTAGAGGATGGCAAGGGAGAAAACAAACAACTTCACCAATTAGGAACAAATTCAGGATGGGAGGGAGTTGTCAAAGGATAAACCTAACCCACCATGTTGCCTTTTCCACTAGTTACAGCTGTTGATGTACATATGTACAAATGAACATATGAAAACTCCAGTTGTGCCATTCTCAGTGCCATTTCAGCAACACTTTTTTTATTCATTTGCTTCCAAGAAGTAATTCTGGAAATGTTTCCTCCCTGAGAACACCAAATGTTGGTATTCCCTAACATGATGCTTTGATGGAAGAAGAATAAAAACAGCAACACAAAGACATATGTTTTAATCCATCATTAAATAAGTTTGATAGAAAATACAAACTTTTACAAAAAATTAAAACCTTTACCTTCTAACAACATTTGAATGATATTTATCTGACTGAAAATATTTGGAATATTAACGTAATAGCTTAATAAACTGACTCCCAAATAGTTTAGCTAAGGCAAAAGGACATGCATTTCTCTAACACAATTGAAAATGGAGTAAAAATTGAGGTGGAGTCTAGCAACTCACATAATTTAACAGAAAATAATATTTCTACCCAACAACTGTAGAGAGTTTATGCCCCCAGACTGCAACTCTGAGCTGAAATTTGTCTTGAGAATATGATGCTAATGTCCCAGCACTTTCTGAAAGTGTCAGATCTACAAACACAATCAAAATCTCAGAAGAATTTTGTCTCAGTTCTGCTGCATTCTTCGTCCTGAAAGATGTCAGTGCTGTCGAACAATATAAAGTGCAGAGATCATTCAAGATTGGAGAACTGACACATTTTGAGTGAAACAAAGGATCTTTTCTGAAAGATAAAAGTCCTTCCTATGGCTGAACATACCACAGTGTATGAATTGCTCAATCATCAAGGTCTGAAGTAAAATTAAGAGAAAGGAGAACATAGTCAACCAAAAAGGAACATGACTTATGTAATATTTTTTCATTATGTGCTCAGCCTAATTTTGTATGGTTAGATATACACACATATGATACGTCATGCTATCATTTTCTATCCCTGCATCTACCTGAATAAATGTTACAGCTCTCAGTCAGAATACAGAGGAACAAAGTGTGGAGATACTGCCTGGGTATATTAAGCTTGGATGATATAAAAAAAATGAAGTTAATCACAAATTATGTTTAAAGCAAGTCTTTCCTTTAGATTATTTCTAGTTTCAAATGAATTCCATGACTTTTCTCAGAAGGTGGGGAGGTACCCTTAAGTTCCTCTTTCTGATGTGAAGCTTTACAAGGAAGTTACTGGTACAAAGCCTCAGTGGCTCTGCCAAAAGCATTTATGGCTCATGGTTAGGCAGGATGTGTGAAACTAGACGACCTTCAAGGTTCCCTTCCAGCTCAAGTCATTCTATGATTCCATGGTTCTATCACTCTATGATTCCATGGGTAACAGCCTACCTCTGATCATGTTGGCAGTGATGGTTATGATTCACAGATTGTGGCTTAGCTCCTTCTATTTCTGAGACATTCTGTGGCCCATGCAGCTCTGCTTTCTCCATTGACTCTCGGGATTTTACATTGTCACAGTGCATAATAAAAGATACAACAAAAAGGTAGTCATGCAGACAGGCAGAGCATTATATCTACTACCATTCTGGAGCAAAAAAAAAGCAGAGAACACTGGGCAGTAGGTTTCAGCCATCACACAAAAATGTTGCATGTTGTTCTGTAGGGCTTCTGGGGAGGAATCTTGTCCTGGCAGAACCTCTAAAAACATGGAACCTCATGCTTTGCTGTGTGCAGAGGTGGTTCCCAGTCAGCAGTCTGGCTGATGGCTTCAGTTTCAAGCTGGATAGCTTCTAGACTGCTAGACTGACACCTAGAATAGATCAATATGTGATTTACAGAATTGTGAAAAATAGGAGCTGTAAAAGAGTTGATAGTTAATGTCCAGTTATCTTAGAATTTGAGAAAAGAATAAGGCAGGGCTCAGGACTCTTGGCTGTATAGGGAAACAGGACTGACTGAGAAATGCATTTCCCTCCTGCTACAAGGAAAATAGATTCCAATGTCAGCGTGATTCAGTACCAAATAAACCCTGGACTGCTGAGAACTAGTCTTGGAACAAAATAGAGAAATGAAATGCCAAGATCAAATTCTGTTCCCAGTACAAGATGATTCTTTCAGCCCAGCGTGTGGGCAGCTTGTGGTGGAGCAATGCCTTGATACTCTGTTCAACTCCGTGATGACAGAGTTCCTTCCATGCACTTTGTGTAAGTTCATCTCATCCCTGCCCCAATTCCACCTCTCTTATAAGTGGTGACAGGCAAGAAAGGTTTATATAGTTGAATGATTTTAACAGCCAAATCTACCCCAAACCCAGAAAAAAAGAAGGATGAAACTACAGGAAAAGGTGGTAAGCTGGTACCATGGCAGTCTCACAGATCACAAAAAAGAGGGAGAAGTGAATTCCAGGATGAGACAGGAGAAAGATGCATTGACTTGCTGCAGGATGGACTAAATTGTTACAGGAACTAAATTGTCCTAGGAAGTTTAGCTTAAGTCCAACATGAGACCTAACTTTCTGTCAGCAGCTTGAAAGTAGGTAAAGGGATGATTACAAAGGGTAAAACCTGTGAGTTGAGGGATGGTAGAGCTGAATGACAAGTAGTAACTTACTCTGGTTGGTAGACAAGATATTTCTGTTCTTCTTTACTATCACAAAACCCAGAAGAAGTGCAGAAGTGATCAGTACAACCACAGCTGTAAGTGGGCCAAAGAAATTTATCTTTGTTTGCTCCATTTCTTTCTCTTGTATCTCTGAATAAGAAAACAGAGAAGATATAGCAAAGATTTAATTTGGTGACAATTGCTTTAAACACTCTATCCCAAAGCCACATGAAATAGAAGTTTAGGTGGAGGCCCTTGGCATCCTTTTTGCTTTAATAGTGTCAATAAATCACTATCCACATTGTTTTGTTTCCCTTTCCAATAACTAGTGAAACTACCTGGTCTCGCTGGTTGCTTCAAAAGCAGTAAAGCAAAGCACTCCTTCTGAGGTTTGGGTAATGTGGAAGATCAGCAACTTACTCATACAAGAGCCTATGAGGCAGCTACTGTGCCAGTGCTGCTCTGTGCTACTGTGCAAGCTGGAAGAACATGTTACTATTTGGTGTCTGCTGGGAATGATGGTCAAAGCCTAATGAAATTCTTTAAGGGATGTGAAAGTAGCAGGGAATTCAAAGGACTTTCCCTCTATTTCTGGTTTTTGTGTTTTTGAGGTTTTGGTTGGCAGGGTTAGCAGCTGATAGAGCTTCAGTTATTGCCAAACAAAACTTATGTTTGTGTGGAGTTCCTGGTTTCTTACCCACCAACACTGTTTGTCAGGTATCTATTTTCATAAAACCAGAGAGGAGAGAAGAACTGAAGACAGAAGAGGAAGATTCAGCATTATAGCTAATATAACCATTTCAGGACTCATGAGCAACGTGCAGAGCTGAACAAACATTAGAAGACTTCTGGATTGTATTTTAATAGTATTTAAAAGTCCTAGAATGCGAAGACATCACAGGCAGTTTGCCATATCTGGTGTTGATAAGTTAACCTTTTAGCTAAATTTATATTAAGGAAACTGCACTGTGGAACTTTTTCAGAACAAGTGGCAAATTTCTTTCACATCTGCAATAGTAAGGTGCATGTTTATACTATCCTGGTAGGCTTTCCTGCAATGCTGCCATTCCCTCTTGGCTCCCTGTTCCTGTTAATTGAAGCACAGCTCTCCATCTTCAGCATTGTCTAAAAGAGATATTTGGTGCAAGCCAAATGAGCTTATGACCAAAGTGGGAATTGTCTTTATTTTGATGTTCTTGTGCCATAGCTTACAAACAAAAACAAATGAAAATAAGTTTTCCTGGTCCAGAAGATAAATAAAATACCGCTTTAGTTTAAAGAAAGGATCAGCCATGTGGAACCCTGAGATAATCTGGCAGTAAAGTCATTATGGAACTCAGGTCCCCTGCTTCTTCTTGCAAGAGGTGTCTGAAAAAAGACACAATCTCAGAGAAGAAAAATCCCCAAATAGTCATTTTGGAATGTGCACTTCATTCTGCCAGATGATATGAAAACCGCCAGGAATGCTTCTAATATTAGTCCAAGTTTCATGGTCTTTAGACTTAAACTCAGCACAGTCTATTTGGCAGTTTGTGAGCCAAAAATGGTCCATGGGACTCTTCTCTTTAGCCTTCTGCCTCTTTCTAAGGAATAACTAAGAATAGCAGCCCAAGCACTTCAAAGCAGCAAAAGACCCCTTTTTTACTATCAGGGTAGTCAAACTCTGGAACAGTTTGCTGAGAGGTTGTGGACTCTTTATCACGGGGGGTGTTTAAAGTTCAACTGGATAAAGCGCTGTGCTACCTAGTGCCCCTACTCTGAGCAGAGTAGTTGAACTAGATCATCTCCAGATGCCTCTTCCAACCTCACCAGTTCTCTGATTCTGTGAAGTGACAACCTCTTCCAACAGCTGTCACCTCCATAGACTGGTTGCTGCCTGATCCAGACTCCTGGGTTGCTTTGTTGCTACTGCAGCATTTTCCAGGATCAATAGGGCTGTGTTCTGGATTGTGTAGCAATTCCTTCTCTGTGCCCTCTCCTTGCTGTAATAAAATTTCCCATGTGAAAAAGAGAGGAAGTTCAGTGGTGAACAGCATGGAGAACATACAGCCCTTTTAACCAACTCTTGCTTAGAGTTTATGCCCTGCCTTGATCATGCTGTTGTCTGCGATCAGCTGTGCTGCAGTGCTGCCTGCTCCTACCCATGCAGAAATGGGAATGGGCAAATGGAGACTCACCTATGCCCAGTGGGACTGAGACAAGGCTTCCCAGCTGCTCCCTAAGGTGAAGCAAGCAGCTGATATTAGTGTGGCTCTTTGAAGGAACCCGGATATTCAGCTTGCTGGTAACATTGTACAGCTTTGTCACAGCATCCTGTGAGACATCCATGTGAGCTGTACTGCTGTGTGTTGTGTTCTCATGTGAAATTAGCCAAGTCATCTCCTTGGGCTCTGGATAACCTCCACGGGAAGAGCAGGAAAGATTCAAATATCCGTTGGGCTTTAGTTCTCCGGAGTGCAGTTCTGCTATCTCAGGTTGGCTATAGTTGGCTGAAATAGACCAAAGACAGAGCATCATGAGCCAGCCACATCATATTTGTGCCAGTCCCTGCCAGTTATTTAAGATTTTCAGGCAGAAACAAGTCTAAACAGTTTCCTTCAGGAAGACAATGGGCATTCCAAGGAGGGATTTGTATGGCATTTTTTGGTGTGTAAGTAGACTTGCTGCTTCTTGTTCTCAGGGTGTTTCAAGGATGCAAGTCTGATCAGCCAGACAATGGGTCTCTCCCACCTCTTTTAGACACATTAATACCTCAGAATAATGAAATCTGGCCTGCTTACACATAAGGGCTTAAGCAGGAAATGGGAAGGGACCACAATGCTCCCTACCTTTGACCTCCTGAGTGGGTAAGGGGAAACCTACAAACTTCTAACTGGGAAAAGTAAAGGAAGGAATCATGTGAGAGCATTCAGGTGGGGTAAGTTCAAAGTGCAGTGCTGTCTTAAGTAGAAATAGCCATGGTGTCTGTCAGTATTGTAAGGAAACATTTTGCAGCATTTAATTCATCATCACTTTGTGGTAGGGTTCCCTTAGCTTAGCTTTTCTGATGGAAATGACTATAGCATAAGGGGTTTTTTATTTTGAATCCCTGAACACTCATCACAATGAAAAACACACCTGTTGCTTTAAAAAGCCAAGTTTCCCATGCAAGAAATAGTGCAACAGGATTGGGAAGAACTATTTAAACATAAAATATGAATGATAAATGGAAGCTTTTAACCTTTCTTAATACTCTTTCTTCATTAATCTAGATGTTCTCAACCAGGATTTGTTTGGTTACAGGTTCATAGTAAAAATAGTAGACTATAATGGAAAAGAAGAAGGAAGGAATGTTGACATAATACTGACCACAAGTTGGCATATAGCAAGTTTAAAAAAACCCCAACAACCTCCCAAAAAATCGGAAACAAATCCTGAGCCACAGATTCAAGATTTCATTTAAAATGCTTCATTATTTTAGGGCAAATAGGACTAGAGACAATATGGAGAAATATTGGAGAAGGGAAAAAGGGTTCTTAGAAAAATGTCAGTCTGAAGAGGGTCTCAGTCTTCTGCACACACAATCAATGTGTTGGAACAAGGATCTAATCCTTGCCCTAGAGAATTCTTAATACGGATGAATGAAGAAACATGATGTTGCTTTGATTTTCTCTATCCTAGTACACAATGCATAGGATTTAGTCACTTAAATCCCCCCAAGAGAGTTGATGGATATGAATCCAAAATGGAAAAAGCCCTCTGTTTATTATACCCCAAAATTTAGTTAAGTTACCCCTCAGGAAAGCTCAAGGTCTGACTTGCTTAGCTGACTGCTGTCAGACTTCTAGTTTGGAGTATTTGTTCTCTCCTTCGTATTTTGTAGGGATGGCAAAAACATAATCCATGGCTATGAAACTTGCCACAACATCCAAGTGACTTAAGGGCTTCAATCTTATTGACAGTAAGCAAGTGGAAATAGTGGAACTATACTCTACACTTCTCTTTTACAGCTTCTGGAACCTAAATTTACTGAAAAGTGATGCTGGCTACATGCAGGGCACACCCTGCTATGTATATGGGTTTTGTGTTTGCTAACAGAAAAGCACATTTCAGGAAGTCTTTTGTATTTAAAGATAGTGTTGTCCAAAAAAGCTTTGGGATTAGATTAAATACCCCAAGAAACAGCAGTCCATCAAGCCCTTAATATTTTTCTCAATAGCTTAATCACTTTGCTTTTGTTCTATTTTCCTAAGTGACCATCTGCCTTCCTTCCAGACACAGTCACTGAATTAATTAAATTAATTAATTAGCCTTAAT